>JAZHYW010045833.1:0-14999 GCA_037355805.1 Ixodes ricinus
TTGCTTTGGTAGCAGACGACACGATAGATTCGCTGGCCTCTAATGCAGCGGGCGTCTTCATTGAATGGACCCAGCGCTTTTTCACATACCGACGGCACCAGGCGGTGGCTGCACGAACTAAAAATCGAGGAAGGGACCTACCTGCGCTACCAATCGATAATGGGAGCTATGCTACCAGTTTCTTCGTTCTCTGAGCAGCGGGGCGTGCCCAACGCGCCGCACAAGTGGGGCATCCGTGGCGTCCACTTAAACGTCGTGTTATTCTTTCCGTCCGCTTTCTTTTTTTGCGTAACACAATTATATGTATGCTGCAATTACGTTTGCTACTCGCTGATCTATAGCCTCCTTCCGAATTTCCTCGATTTTAGGTGCCAATTTCCGCCGCTTGGCATCGGGCGCTCGCGCGTGCGCAGAACGCTTCTCGAAAAAGGTCCATTGCGTCAGTAAACGAGCGACTAAAACAAGTGCATCGCCATGGCCGTAGAGGCCTCCGCAATGTTCGTGCTTTTCTGTGAAGAACCCAGCTTAGTTCAGAGGGGTGAAAATGCCGTAAAATCAAACCACGCCATGCAGATCAGTTACGACGACGACCTGAAGTGCATTACTGGCGTAGTGCAGCCCGGCATGAGAAACAAATCGTACGCCGTCGAGGTAAGTCGTTTATTATTAGTAGTAATGGGGTTGTCAGGTTATTAAAGAATTGCATGTCTATCGCGATTTCGCAGTATTTTTTCCCCTTGGCATACATCAAATTTCGTGGATGTGCTCTTTTGGTGAAGATCTCCATCGAACCCGCGATGCGAGTACAATCTGTAGTAAACTCACCTTATGTTTTCTTATCCAGTTCTTTCGCGCTTTGGGGACTTGGGGAAATCTGAAGAAACTGCAAGAATCTTTCTCCACGCGATGGTTACAGCCAGGTACAGAAGCACCCTCCCATAGCGCGAGTCTGCAAACAAAATTTGCGATCTCAACCGATCACCTGAAGTGCCTTTCTCACGGGTGCAATGCGATCTTTTAGCAGACGATGAACTCGATCGACTCCCGGGCTTTCGATAAACCATATTTTGCATCGCACCCCACTGTGAATTCTTATAAGTGTCTCAAACGCATTATATTTCAAACAAATGCAATATCAGAATATCGTCTTTATTCACACGATTCAGACGCCGGCGCCGGCTTGGCCGGCGGGCGTGTGGCAGACGGCATACTACTTGCATTCGTCGTCTGCTGCAGGCATCCTGAGGACCGGAAGTTGCAGTCATAAATATTTCAGAAAGAAGCGATTACCGGCACACTTCTGTCGAAACATATATGACATTCAAGGTTTCTATATCTGTGATTTTTAGAAGTTTAAATCCTACTCCTGAATTGTAAGTGCCAGGTCGGCCTAACGGTTTGTTTGGACCCATGACGTCACACTTATGGTCAATGCTCCCCCAGTCGGTTGGCGATTTTTTTTTTTTTTGTGGGACCATATCTGGCACCATTGGTAGGGAGGCCGGAAACAATCCTCAATGACAATTGCTGGATCCTGGCGCTTTCCGTTCCCGCGAGTGAAGCCACCGGACGGCCATCTTGCTCGTGAGAGGATTTGCGGTTTGGCTAGCGTTACAGGAGTGCTGGCGGCAGCGATGCCGAAGACACGTTTTCTACTCGTTCGTCGTCATTCGTCGAAAAAGATTTTTAAGTCCCTGTGTAAGGGTTGAGACTTGCCGTTGAGTACACATGGGGAATTTTTGCCGAAAGCGCAGTGCAGCTTGGAAAAAGCCACAAAAAAAATGAAAGCCGTTTACAACTCCCTGTAACGCCGAATTAGAGCGCAGCTCTTGAGGAGCAGGGGAGGCACGGGGGGGGGGGGGGTCACGTGACCTCAGGGAGGGGGGGGGGTCACGTGGCCTGGGGTCACGTGACCTCGAGGAGGGGGGGGAGTTTCCCCGCTAAATCTAGCGGGAAATTTAGCGGAAAATTTTCCCCGCTAAATTTAGCGGGGAAAATTTTCCGCTAGATCTAGCGGGGAAAATTTTCCGCTAAATTTAGCGGAAAATTTTCCGCTAGATTTAGCGGGGAAAATTTCCCGCTAGATTTAGCGGTAAAAATTTTCCGCTAGATTTAGCGGGGAAAATTTCCCGCTAGATTTAGCGGGGAAAATTTTCCGCTAGATTTAGCGGGGAAAATTTTCCGCTAAATTTAGCAGGGAAATTTTCCGCTAGATTTAGCGGGGAAAATTTTCCGCTAGATTTAGCGGGGAAATTTTTCCGCTAGATTTAGCGGGGAAATTTTCCGCTAGATTTAGCGGGAAAATTTTCCGCTAAATTTAGCGGGGAAAATTACCCATCATGCACCGCGCGGTTACGCCGACGCCGACGCGCGACGCCGACGGCGACGCCGCTCAAGCCGGAAACGGGCGCCTAAGAGCTGCGCTCTAACAATAAATAAAGAATTTGTACTACTGATTTATTTGCCTCTAGTAAACTCTAGTAAACAAAAAAAAAAATGAAAGACGTTTACAACTCCCTGCAACGCCGAATTAGAGCGCAGCTCTCGAGGAGAGGAGGGAAGGTATGGAGAAGAGCTATGCCCTCCTCCTCTCCTGCTCGCCTCCCATTTAGGGGAAAATTTCCCGCTAAATTTATCGAGAATGTTTTCCGCCAAATTTGACGGGGAAAGTTTTCCGCTAGATTTAGCGGGGAAATTTTCCGCTAGATTTAGCGGAAAGATGTTCCCGCTAGATTTGGTGGGGAAACGTTTTCCGCTAGATTTATAATTCAGCGGAGGAAATTTACCCATAATGCGCCGCGCGGTTACTGCCGACGGCGACGGCGACGCCGACGCCGCTCTGGCCGGAAACGGGGCGCCCAACTCGCTTCTTAACACTGGAGGCGGGATCCGCGTTCGCAAAGCGGTTGCGAGCGCGGTTGTATAAAGATCCAGTACAATTGGGCATCGCGCACTCGATGACATCATGTGCGCATGCAATTGCACTGGAGTCTTCATACTGGCCGCGTTCGCAACCGCTTCGCGAACAGCGGATCCAGCTGCCAGATCGACGGATGAGAGCCGCGCTGTAAAACGCGCCGCTGATGCCCCCCCCCCCCCCCCCCCCCCTTTTCCGTCGCCACTGGACACTGGATCAAGCTCGTTTCTGGACCGCGAGTGCCGCAAGTTACAAATAGCAGTCAGTGTGAAAGTTAAACGCTGCCCAGAGGTACATACGGCTTCACGCTCATTGCACTCATAAAACACATCCACGGCGTCAAAACGAATCTTGATCGGTATCCAAGCGTGCGAAGGCACAGAGACGCAGCACTTCGGCGTGCCAAGGAAGCTTTGATCAGGCCGCGAGACCGGTGACACTTGCTTTCGACGCAGTTGTGCCTTTACATACGGCTTCACGCACGTCGCACGCAAAACTACATCCACATGGCGTCGATTCTTGATCGGTATCAAACGTGAAAAGGTGCAGAGACGCAGTGTTCGGCGTGCCGGAAAGCAGCAATCCGCCGCGAGACCGGCGAAACGCTTTCGACGTGTTGTGCCTTTATCCTGCAACACTGCGCTTTCGTAAAATTTCCACGTGTTCACAACGGCGGAGTCTCAACGGTTACACATAGTCTACAAAAAACGTCTTCGGCGAATGACGATGAACGAGTAGAAAACTGGTAACCGCAGCAAAACGCTAGCAAAAGCGCAAATCGTCTACGAGCAAGATGGCCGTCCGGTGGCTTCACTCGCGCTGCGGTGAACAAGCGGGGAAGCGCGATCCAACAATTGTTGCACTAACCACACAAGAAGAGACAAAGGTAGAAGGGGAAGAGGCAAGAGAATACATTAGACATACAATCGAAGCAGCATTTTCGGAGTTAGAACCAGATCAGGCCGTAGGGAATGGTAGCGTCTACACAACACAAGAGGAGGATCATAGTGAAGAAGAGGAAATGACCACAGGGGAATGGGAAAAAGCAGAAGGAAAGGTTCCGGCTGGAACTGCGACAGGTCCAGACGGCATACCAATGAGACTGATAAAAGTTCTAGGCAAAACAAGCAAATTGAAACTAAGGCAGGTGATTGACCAGATACTTATGGGAGGGGAGGTACCCAGTGACTGGAAATTGAGCAGGATGAGATTATTATATAAGGGCAAGGGAGACAAAGACAGTATCAAATCATACCGACCAATCACAGTAACTTCAGTAATATACAGACTAGCTATGCAAATTGTAAAAAGAAGAATGGAAGAATGGGCAGAGAGAAAGCAGATTCTGGGGAGCTTCAAAACGGTTTCAGGAGGGATAGACGACTAGATGATAACTTATTCGTAATCACTCAGTGCATAGAGATAGCAATGACAAGTCAAAGGCCATTATGGGTAGCATTTTTGGACATCAAAGGGGCATATGACAATGTGAATCAGGAAAAACTCTGGGACCAACTGAAGGGATATGGGCTAGGGGGAACCATGGTTAAGTTTCTAGAACGGGTTTATACGGAGAATAGGGTGGTTATAACATGGGAAGCCGAAACTACAAGACCAGCAGCAATAAAAAGAGGACTTAGACAGGGTTGCCCATTGTCTCCCCTGCTCTTTATGATATACCTCAGTGAGATGGAAAAAAGATTAGAGCAGTGCAACCTAGGTTTTGACCTGACTTACATGGAGGAAGGACATAAAGTAAATCAAGTATTGCCAGGGTTAATGTATGCAGACGACATTGTACTCGTATCAGAAAGTCGTGAGACAATACAGGAACTGATTAGGATTTGCAGCAGGGAAGGGGACAGTTTAGGACTAAAATTCAGTAGGGACAAGTCGGGTATAATAGTTTTCAACGACGAGAAGGGGGAACCCCTGGAGATACAGGACACAGTGATAGAACACGTAGAAAAGTACAAATATCTGGGAGTATGGTTAAGTGAAGGAAGACAGTATCTAAAAGACCATGAAGATATTGTAATAAAGAAGGGGAAACGAGATTCAGCTATTATGAAACACAGGGCACTCTGGAACTATAATAGATATGAAGTCGTTAGGGGTGTATGGAAGGGAGTCATGGTGCCAGGACTGTCATTTGGGAATGCGGTATTGTGTATGAGGTCAGAAATCCAGGCAGGTTTAGAGATACAGCAAAGGAGTGTGGGTAGGTTGGCATTGGGGGCACATGGGAATACACCAAATGAGGGAGTACAGGGGGATATGGGTTGGGCATCTTTCGAGAGTAGAGAAGCGATCAGTAAAGTAAAATTTGAACAAAGACTAGCTGAAATTGAGGATACACGGTGGGCAGGGAAAGTGTACAAGTATCTATATATGAAAAGTCTAAACACTAAGTGGACAAACCGAACCCGCAAGCTGAGATCTAAATACATTCAACGAGATGGGGCCGATCAGAGCATATCAGTAGAAAAGGGAGTAAAGGAAACTAGAGAGGAAATTGTGGGAAGAGAGAATGCAGGGAAATCAGCTTTAACAATATACAGGGCACAAAAACAAGAAATAAAGAAGGAACAGTTGTATGATAATTCATTGGGGAGCTCATTGCTGTTTGAAGCTAGAACGGGGGTGCTAAGAACGAAAACATATAGGGCTAAATTCCAGGAAATAGACACTCTATGCGACATATGCAACCGCGAAAGGGAAACTATAGAACATGTAATTTTAAGGTGCACGGGGCTTCGTCCCACCCTCTTGGGGGGATGACTACGGATTTGGAGGGGGCACTGGGATTCGCAGACATGGATGGACGAATGGATAGGGAAAGAATTGCGGTAACTAAGAGGAGATTGGAAGATTGGTGGAAAAGATCTAGGGAGGGGTAAAAATACAGATAAAAATAAGCAATGGAAACACTTTAAAGGGGGGGGGGGGTTGTGTTAAAACAAAATTTATACAAATTAAAAAAAAAGAAGGGATGACGAAATGTTAGGCTAGGTGGCGCAAGCTGCCGCCCGTTACAAAGGGTATAGCCATTACCATCCATCCATCCATCCATCCTTCCATCCATCCAGCCTGCGTCGCATATGCAGCGCCATTTGTTGACAGCGCGTATTACTAATCCGCACCTGCGGGGCACGGCGGCCGGCTAGCTCAATAAATTTGATTAAAAAAGTATACCTATATATACTATATACACTGTAGCTATTTAAATAAATGTTTTGATACATTTTAATATATACACTAAGTGTTCATTTAGGTAAACACATTTTGTCACTAATTATATTTTCCAATTAAAAGAAATTACTTAGTTAATTAAAATTTTATTATTATTTTTATAAATATATAAATGTACTAGTAATTAAAAATTTCCCTATTTGTATAAATCTAAAAATGTAAGTATTTTTAGTTTTCTTCATTAGCAAAGGTCAATACACCCCCAACTTGTCAAAATAGTTGCCCCATGTGAACTGGGAACGGGAAAACCATTTGAAGTCCGACTGGGAATGGCTCCAACCAGTTACTTCCTTAACTGGTCCCAGTTTACTCCATTCCCAACTGGGAGTCAGACCAGTTGACCCCTCAGCTGGTCCCAGTTGGTCCCAGTTGGTCCCAACTGATTCCCAGTTGGTACCAGTATAGTCCCAGTTGAAACCAGTTGAGGTGCCAACTGGTCTCAGTTAGAAATTTTCGCATGGGCGGTGTTTCACATTGCCAATCAGCAAACAAAAAAGCATGTTTCCGCAGACTCAACAGCTGGCCTTTTAAAGTATCGTCCTCCCGTGTCGGTCTCAAGCGGTTATGTGAACTTCGTACAGTCAAATTTATGATGACAATAAAAATATATTTAACTACTGCCTGAAGATTTGACAACATAAATAAAGATCCGATCACCTGTAAAGATCTACATCATAAGTAAATGCATCCCCAAATTATCTGAAATATGCTGCTGCAAATCTTTTCCGGCGTTGGTATCTGATTTTGAAGCTGCTTTAAATAACTATGTGTTTCTGACACATGTTTAACTTCTCAAACATATAGAAGTCTGTTATTGCATCTTTCATGTGATGAACAACAATTTCATGTGTATGTGGCAGTGCGGGCGGTAACCCGTTACAAATAATAGCTTTACCGGTCACGCGTTACATTTTTCGGTGACATAATAACTTGTTACTTTTTCAAAAGAGTAATGGGTAACGACATTACATTGCTCATTTCAAGTAACGGGTAACGCAGTTACGTTACTCGTTACACCTTCCCAAATAAAATAAAAAGTGCACTTCAATTTTTTTTTTTTGAGAAGGGGAACAAGGTACAGAGAGGACAGAGGACAAACACAATTCTCCAAACACAGCTAGGTGACTGGTGCGAGACCGAAAATATCCGCCTGGTCGATGTATCAAACCAGGGACCTCTCCATTTCTAGGTGGAGCGCTCTACCCACTGAGCTAACCAGGGGTTAGACGTCAGTAGAACAAACGGGTCTTATCAGCTGCCACCAGTCTAACACCAACAAGGATGTTACCTTATGTCCAGACGCAGACGACGCTACGAGTTGATGTCACCAATCAGACAAAGTCAAAAGACAACCCTTCATAATGTTCGCCGTTTTTCTGAACGTATTCTATCATCGGTGAACCAATCACAAACAAAAAGGCCGAGTGACTTGCGCGTTTTGGCATTGCTTGATTGGTCCCATAAAGCGCGATCCAAACCAACGCGTTTTTGTGCGCGCGTTAGGTCGTGCGCATCCCGGAAATTGCGTATTTCGTGACGTTTTTGCTGTTTCCGGTGCGCTTTCCGGGGGGATCGGTGGCCGAGTGGGCTAGCGCACACCAGCTCGGAGCACGTGGAGCGAAAGCTCGCGCTGCAGAACCCAGGGAGCCTGGGTTCAATCCCCGCCCCTGCCCGTTTCGATCTGGATGAGCATCGTACCGGTGTGCGGTCGTGTATCACTACTGCGTGGTGCACGTTAAAGACCCCAGGTTAGCGGTTGTAACGCACTGGCTAAATATGCTCATCTACAGCTGAAACACCAGACGCCCACTGAGGCAGACTGACTTCCGGCTGTATAAACCTACCCACAACAATTTGCTTGTTGCGGTGTGCTTTCTGAGTCACAAGCATGCGCGTTGGTTAGGACAGTGTGCTTTCGGGCGAGCGGAGAGCATCTGCGCCAGACGCCGAAGAAACGCGGAGCCGGAACCGGTGCCCTCCACCGATTGGCCGGGAGAGGATATGGAAGAGGAGCGCCCTACTACGTCACAGCGCGGTTTCGTGCGCGTTCAGAAAAAGTTTAAATCATCCAACTTCCTTATGCGCGCCCGGAAGGCGCAAGGAATCAGCGCGACGTCACGAAATACGCAATTTCCGGGAAGCGCACGGCCTACGCGCGCACAAAAACGCGTTGGTTTGGAGCGCGCCGACCACATTAGGGGTTTTTCGTAGACCGTTTCCGCTGTCCCGCAACGCATTAAGGCCCCTATATGCAACATGCTTCGCGGTGCCTCTTTCAACAGCCGGCGGCGTCTCCGTCTTCGTGACGTAAAGGAAGCCACCGGAGCGACTTTGCAAACAGTCTATAAGCCTACAACCTTGGCGGTAACATGATCTAGGAGGTAGGGCGCGGCAGAACCTGAACGTGCGCCGCCTGTGAGCGCCAATAGATCCCCACCGTGGAGGGCCGCACAACGCGTAGAAAATAAAGATGCATAAAAAGGAAAAATAATTGCGATTGAATGAGATTGTTTGTAACCTAATTTATATGACAACGATTTGGAGAATCGTGAAATCCAATTTGTGTATGCTCATGTAACCTACGTCAGTGATGGTGCAGCAAGCCACTTTAAGAACAAGTTCCAACTACACGAGCTGTACACGTCAGCGAAGTGTATTTTTTTCCGCAACTGGACATGGCAAGAGTGCCTGCGATAGAATCGGGTGTCGTGTCAAGCACCAGGCAACGTTGTGCAGCCTCCGACGGCCCACTCACGTCGGTGATCAGTGGGCGTCAGAGATGGTTGCCCCACTGAACATAAAATGCCGAACGTGAAACTAATCCACCTCCAAAAAGCTGATCTCAAAGCGTTCAGGGACATGAAAGCAAAGGACTGGGACTCTGTTTCTGTTGTGCGTGGAATTCAGTCCTGTCACTTGTGGCAGTGAACGCGGTTCCGACACTTCGCAACCATAGCTGTTTGACAAGAACAGTAGTGCTGAAAAGATATATCTTTGAAAGTAAAGTCTCCTGTGGCTGCGAAAAGCAGATCCATGTCGCGAGCTTGCGGTGCCACTGAGAAGAAACGAACAATGATCGCTACAGGCAAAACGGGAAAAAATGTTCCTCCTCGGAGTGCCAGGAGAGCGCCGTGACCGACTCAGGTCAGCGTCCGGCAGAAAGAATGCACGCGACAAGCGCCGAATGTGCGCACAAGATCTTGATTCATTAAACTTGTTTCAATTGTACCACTTTAAACATGTGTTCTTTCTTAACACGATTTAAATCTGGTCGTCAGCAGCCCAGCCTCCACACGAAGGATAGGCTCCGAAATTCACTGATCCGAGAAATCTGTATTTAAATTGTTGACTTGCATGCCTCAAACTCACCTGTAATGTTTTGTATAAATTCTTATTTTTCTAGAATTCCTGTCACAGTGCTTTCTCTTCACAGACTTCCTACATTTTTCGACCCCTTCCTTGCCCTTGTTTGAAATCGGCAACGTCCTATCTTCTCTACTCCCACTACGGCAATTCTGTATATTAGGCGCTCTGCAAAATAAAAAATAAAAGAAATATTGCAAAGCATTTTTGAAGGGCCTGATAGAACAGATTATGAGCCTTGATCTGTGAAAAGTAGAAGAAAAATTAAGATGGCCTTCATTTTAAACTGATTTTCCAATTATTGCAAAATCGGTAACCTGCCTACATTTCAGTATATATTTTTTTAGGGTTATCGTTTAAAATTTTTATGACAATTCAGCCGAATTAAGAGCAAAAAGCGTCCAAATCTTGATATAAAATTTGAATTTCCAGTCTTTTAATATCCGGATCCATAAAGCTCTGAATTGCTTCGTAATCGAAAATGCATGTTTGCCTTTTATTTTATGTACAGTCTCTGCACAAAAAAAAAATTATTAAACCTAAGGCGACAACAGTTTTTCTTTAATAAATATCCAAAAGAACGGTTTTACGAAAGTCGCAAAAACGAGCGCAAATACGGACAGCAACTTTGTGATTTTTTTTTCCTCACGAGAAATTTCATTTTTTCCAAAAAAAGTTTGAATATGTTTTTGCGCTTGCACAACAAGTAAATTATATCTCTTGGCAAATATAAAAAATGTCGACTGGACATGGTCGTTCGATCCTATCTAAAAACGCCCAATACAGACAATCTCAGTAAATCGTAATTCTTTTTCTTTTTCTTTTTTTCTTTAAGTATCTTTATGTTCTACGCGTTGTGCGGCCCTCCACGGCGGCGGGTCTATTGTCGCTCACAGGTGGCGCAGGTTCAGGTTCTGCCGCGTCTTACCTCCTATATCATGTTACCGCCAACGATGTAGGCTCATCTGTTTGCAAAGTCGCTCCAGTTGCTTCCTTTACGTCGCGTAGACAGGGGCGATACGCCGGCGGTTGAAACAGGCACCGCGAATCATGTTACAGGGTGGCGCACCTCGATTGCTCCGGCCCATGGGCATTTTTGGGTCTGTTGTACGAAAATGTAGCAGGAATTTTCTCTTCGAAACTACCGTCGACCTCTGTGCTGTCAATTTGTCTTTTCCTGACCACCCGTAGCATTTTTACGCTTTTTAATAATAATGAAATTGTGAAGAACGGGTATGTGCACGCCCCATTTATGGCAACCGCGTTAGCGTCAATTTGGCCATGTTTCTCGCTTTATAACTTAAAAGCCACACAAATATTGAATTAAATTTTTGTAGACTCTGTTAGTACATATTATAAACGTTAATTTCGAGAGTTTAAAGAATATTAAAGATGGCCTTTTTTATGGTTTTCAAAATAATGCATTTTTAGTTAAATGCCCCTGTGTGAGCAATTCTTGTTAATTTCTCCCGCTAATCAGGACAACTATATTTCACACAAAGATGAACTATATACAGGGCAACACACTGGCAAAGTTTGAGGACCTTAGCGTGTATAGATACGAAGACAAGAAATCTTTAATCCAGAGCGTTATTGCGCAATGTGCCGTGTTTGCGATTTTGTTTCTCAAAATGACGACGTTAATGCTTAGTGATTAATACTTTTTGTAAATCCTTCCTGTGCCTAATTTGAAAACGAGGATTGGATTTATTCTTCCTGGGCATAGAACCAGCAAAATATATTTTTTTCATCAAAATTAAAAATGGTCACCGGACATGGTTGTTCGATCTTATCTGAAAACGCCCCAATGCCTTTCTCAACGGAGCGGTTCCTCGAAACTGTGCGACTATTTCCTTTTTCATATGACAAGACGCAGCCAGACTACCTAGATAGGGACGCTAAAAACAACCGCTGGGAAAATATAGGAGAGGAATTAAGAATTACAGGTGAGTTTCTCCGTGGCACTTGTTGCATGTTGCCTGCGTTGTGACGGATGTCGTGTTGATTTGGTGGCACTCTCGAAAGTAGCATTCATCTCTGGCGCGCAGCCGGGGCAGCAAAGCACTGACCTGTCCTTCGGTGTTTCGGTAGCACCAACTCGGCCGGACCCAAAACTTGCGCCTCCTTCCCTTCAGAGCGCGGCGACGTCGCAAGATCAACGAGAAGGCTAGGATAATCACATTCACGCTGATCACCAGGTCATCATGGACACCTACCATGTATAGCAGCGAGTGCGGCTTCGATGCTGATATATGCGAAAGATGAGAGCAGAAACGGAAGAATCTAACGAAGAGCAGACGACGAAAGAGCGGGAAATCTGATCGCGAGAGCCAGTGCTGTCACGTGACGCCCGCAAAAAAAAGTCCAATGTGGCCTCCGACGGCGTTACCGCCTAGCGGCGCCGACCGCCGGCAACGTTCCCGCTAATGTAAACAAACCTTAAAAGCTGCGCTGTAAAAAAAAAAAAGAAAAAAAGGACAGGTTTACGGGAAGTAGAGTGCTTATAACTGCTGGTTGAAACTCGCCCAATTCCCTCCCCTTTTAAATTGTCCGTAGTCCTTCTGATAATTGATTTAATTACTGCTGTTGCAGAGACAATTCTTGTTAAACTCCCTGATGTCAGTAGAAGGAGGCGGGGGTACTTCGTAACGATTCCGTTTTCAATTCTCTTCTTTCTGTAGCACTTCAGAGATTAAAAACTTAATCTACATTAAACATTTAACTTGTAGCTGAACCTTTATGAACCGGTTCAAACTGGTTTGAACCTTTATGAATCGGTTCAAACCGGTTTGAACCGGTTCAGACTGCTATAGACCGGTTTGAACCGCTATTTTTTCTGTTCCCGGAGCTGAACCCGAACCGAACCCAAATGTCTGAGCCGTAACCCGAACCATAGCCGATATGAATTTCTGTTCGACATCCTGTCAGTCACTCAAGCTCATTGGTGACACCTAAGTAGATCCTATAACTCAAACATTCCAGCCGAATCGAGATGCTTGAGTCAAACCGAAGCATCCGGACGAATAGGCGATTTGAGCAAAACTGGGCGTCTAGCCGAACAGGAGCGTTCCGACCGAATTGGAGATTGTAGCCAAATCAGAGCGTCCAGCCGACTTGGCCTTTTCAGTCAAATTGAGCCGTCAGCCAATTGGACATCTCAGTCGGATCGATACGTAACCATTTTCTTTCTTCCTTTCGTTCTTTTTTTCTTGAGATATAGAGTGAGAGGGAGAGCGAGACAGGTAAACCAATAAAACTGGAAACAGGTAAAAATAGTGGTTTACCCGCTTTCCCAACTTCCCCTCCTCCCTGCTGAAGATGAGGGCCTAAAATCTACGCTTCTCGGCCGCCTCCGGTGGCTCCGAAGCCAAGCACCGGCCTACGGATCCCCACGTGACGGTTTCGAACCCCGGTGTCACCGAGATTTCTTTGCACGCCAGATCTCCAGTGGTGGAACTGTTGCGCCATTTGCGCCAAACTGCGTTAGAACTAACAGCCTGCTACACGCTGCTCCAAAGGCTCTATTTGTGCGCAATTTCCGCCATATCTGCGCCAAAAGGGAGCTATTCTCGAAAAGGAAACTGAAAGTGTCTGGCAGGTTGGCATTGTTAACGATGTCACAAAATTAAAAAAAAAGTAATTTTTTTGATGTTTAAGTACTATGCCCGAAAACTAGGGTTGAGCAAATATTCGTATTTTCAAATAGTAGTTTCAAATAATACGCTATTTTATATTGTCTTCTAAATGAACTGCGATATTCGTATTTTTCGAAGTGTTGATCGCGGCGGGTTAGCCCCCTTGAGTGCGCTTCTCCTCAAGCAGAGGTTCCCTGGGGAGAAGCAATACCCGCGGAGCTGACACCGCGATCTCGCGACTCGCTTCGCCGCATCGGAGCCGCGCGTTTAGGCGAAAAACACACCTTCAAAGTGGTTTGGTGCATGCAAGAGGAAACGTTGTGATCGTTGCTATTTACATTGCAGTAAAATCTTCAAAATTTAACTCTGGCTATTATGCGAGAGAACTATGTTAGGCAGCGATGTTTTAACAACCTGTGTTCATCATTATTTCGGCTTGTTTTGACGTAGAACTATGTCTTTCTCCGCGCTTGGAAGGGGTGCAAAGTTGGGAGGTTGATGTCACCGAAGTGACATCGACCTCCCAACTTTGCACTGCAATGATAACATCGGAGCGGCGCGCCGCCTGCTGCCGCGAACCGCGCACTGCGCACACGCGACCTTTCTGCTGGCTCACTCGTCTGCTCGCTTCAACGCGACGCGCTCCTGTCTGACTGAAAGGGCGATAGACGCCGCTCCGGAAGCCCTGAGTCCACAACCTTCGCTCATCGCTCTGGGGCCCTAAACTCGTCAAACACAAACGAAGAGCCCAAAATTTGCGGAGCGCGCCTATGGGACGTCTTCGAAAAAAGCGCCAAGTCATCGTCGTCAGAGGCCAGTCGGTATACGCTTCGTCAACTTCGGCCCCAACTTTGTGTTTGACGAGTTTAGAGGCCCTGGACAGCGGCCACCAGCGGACAGCGGCTACCAGCAGCCGAGCCAGCCGAGCGGCCGAGCTCGCGTGCTCTGCGAAGGCTGCACACTTGCCTCTACCGGACTCCGAGCCACGGGCATTCGCTTCTTGCGCACACGACATCGTCATGCGGCAAGAGCCCGTGGACGTTTCTTCAGCTGCGGCCGTAGTTCTACGCAAATTTAGGCAGCAGAGTAAACCTATGAACCGACCCATTTTTTCTTCTTTTTTTAATTCGGAATCGAAGGAAGTGTTTGCATATGGCAAGAACATTTATGAATCCCCTCAATTAGGTATGGCTGGGCTCCTTTGTAGGTTTATCTTTATGTAAAATACGTCGTTTACGTGCCATCCCAATGTAGGTATTGGACGTTTTGAGGCCACAGTCTATAAATATAGCTAGATTAATATTTAACGAAGCTCATAGGTGGGCAATTAAAAGCTTGGGAACAACCTTCGCGAGTTCAGCTGAATTTTCGTTTAAGCATGGTGTAACAGTAGAACAAGGCGTGGAGGAAGGCGCAGCAACTATTCAATATTCAAAAATATTCGGCCAAAACCACTATTCACTTTGAATTTGCTTCGAACCCAAAGTTTATTATTAGTACATGCCTAACGAAGAGTTATCGGTTTTTGTGCGAACGGTGCTCACATCAACTGCAATGGATAGCTAGCGTTATTCATTGCGCTAGCTACGAATAGCGCTGGCTATTCATAGCTATAGCGCTATGAGTAGCCAGCGCTATAGCTAGTGCTAACAGATCAAAATTAATAGCTAGCGCTACTCATCGTGATCGGTTAGAGTAGCTATGTGCTCCGCTTAGCTGATCTAAGAACAGGTGAATTACGTGCGAGAGCAGCGTGATAGAAACCCTACAAAGTAGCCCAAAACATCTTTTTACGTCAAACACAGACCGAAGACGCCATCAGTGCTCGTTAA
>JAZHYW010045837.1:0-151205 GCA_037355805.1 Ixodes ricinus
GCCCCTCGATCCGCTCCGTCGCTCTCCGCTTGGTACGGCCTGACGCGTGGCTCTCCCTCCCGGTGGGAACGAAAGTGCGAAAAGCGGCCGCGGCGATGAGAGTGGCGCTACCGAGCGCTGACGGTCAGCAGATCGTCCGATGGAGAGCGGGCCTGCGTACCGGGTGATACGCGGGGCGAGGGGCTTAGCCGGCTTCGCTACGTAAATGTTAGTTTTTTTTAAAATAAAACTGCAAGCTAATCGGCTCATCCGCGTATCATATCCAGTCGAGTTTACGAGAAATTAGGCTTCACAGCTTCTGAAAAACTGCTTGGCTGTCAAGGGTTGACTTCGCGCTTTAGACGATTTCTATGGGAGCGGGCGTGTTATAACATCTTCATTCGTAGAATTACTGCTGTACGAAGCACATTGAAGAACTCAACTCAGTAATAACACTACATCTCTAAGTTGTCTTTCTTTAAGGTGGATACAAGACACAATTTCAACGCAGCCTGACCTTGCACTCTATAAACATTCGCGCAACCTTATTTTAGCTTGCAAGCTGGAGATCACTTGTGACTTCAAATAAGCAGAGCTTTTTTTTTGTAGTGCTCTTACGCATGCAATTGCGTGCCCTGATTATGACGCAATGACATATAGTTTCCATAGTTTGTTTTTATTTACAAATAAAACATTGAGTATATAGGTAACAAGAAAGAAAGAAATGTTTAGAAAGGCGGCACATCTTCCTCAAAACCGTAGACACTTTCTGGATAGTGGCTTATGTACATAATGTAGTGCCCTCTCCACCGACATGGTTAGGTTGACTGCCCAGTTGGCAAGAAAAGGGCGCAAAAGCTTCCGCAAAAAAATTGAGCAGAGCTCATTACAGTGTTAATTTCTGATTTGGTGATCGCTGCACCACATAACCCGGCAATCTTGCAGATACGGGAGCACAGTGCTGTAGAGCAGCTTAGATATGCGTCTTGAACGCCTCACTTCTGGGGTCTTAAGTGCTGATTCGACGAAAGTGCAGACGGTGCTGCACACCGACGTCGCGTCTTCTGTTGGGTAGGTGAGGCCTCCAGAATCTAGGTCAGCCATGTACTTGTACGCACCGCGGTTTGTGCGTGGTGCTTCCAGCAGTGTCTTGCAACTTGGACATGAGACCTGTGAGACAATGTGCAGTGCGTATATCTTGTGAGGCGAAAAGATAGAATGGAACCAAAGAAGCCTTACGGATGCTTGCTAAAAACCTTACCTTCTCTTTGCATGCATGTACTAAGTAGCCCGTCAAGTGCACGATGGCCGGCTGCTGAAGCGGTAGCGGCGATGATCCAAATGATGAGGAAAGGCACAACCCTTCCAGCAACTCCAGGTCTTTCCCTTGAACACGAGGAATCACTTCATTGTCAGCGCGGCGTGGAAACGATGGCGAGAGAGAAGCCCGGCTCTCGAAGCTCTCCGGTGGACACCCATCTTTGTTTGCAGCCAGGATTCCAACCTAAAATGAGAGATGTCTGCTTCTTAACCTTACATAATTGTGCTCCCTAAAATTGCTGGAAAAACCAACTAACCTTTAGGAGCTTCTCGGCGGTAAATACCGCACTCCTGGCATCCATGCAGTCATTCCCTCCGCTGAACTGACGAAAACAGCTGAAGACTGATTCCACTGGATCACTGTTCAGTGCCCTTGTAAGCACATATCTGAAGCTGAAAAGGCAAGCATGTTTGTTGAAAGGCTTAGGCTCTACGATTAAACTGGACCCTTATGTGGCGCTTTTTGGACTCCCATGGGGACTAGGGAGAGGGAAGTTATGTCAACAACGCAGAAAACGCAGATTGGATGTTGATTGGTGAGAGTCGCTGATGACTACTTTCCGCAGAAGAAAACGAAGTTCACTTTTCCTTTGTTTTCTTCTGCGGATATTCGTCATCAGGGACTCTCACCAATCAACATCCAATCTGCGTTTGTTGCGTTGTTGACGTCAATTCCTCTTCCTAGTCGCAGTGGGAGTCCAAAAGCGCAACATAGGCCCTGGTGTTCATCCCTAAAATATAAACAATGCCACAGATGTGGAAGGCTTACCCTGCGTCATCCAGCAAGTACCCAACTACACCAACAGTTGTCCTGGTTGTGATCAGCGTCGCTTCGTATGTTTCCTTTGTCAGGAATTTGTGCTTCCTTTCACGGCATGTGATCTTCAGCTCCTCCAAATAACAAAGAAAGTCTACCTCAAGCCAAAGGAGTCGAGGGTCATCCACATCCGTGAAGGACCTCATATCGGGCTCCTGGCACCATCTGCTGATGTCGTGAAAATTGTACCATGTTCTGATCATGTCCATGAATTGGATTGTTGCGCCTGAGTCTTGAAAAACAGCAGCCTTCGGGTGGCACTCTGAGTTTAGCCTCAGATAGTTCAGAGTATTTATCACCTCCGAGGAGAACACATGCTTCGCTCTGCTTACCTTGATCTTCTCTAAGTTGGTGGGGTCGACATGACTGCGAGTTAAAAAGTGAACAGGCTTTACCAGCAAGTCTTTTGTGCATCGAACAATTCGCGCAATAAGCGACCACCACAAATCGTTTCTTCGCCATCCGACATCTCCCTCTCAAGCAAGTTGTTGCGCAGGTTTTTGATTATATGGTTCGGATCGAATGAAAGAAACAGGAGATCATTCTCGCGGAGAGGGTGGCGAACGACATGCTGGAGAATGCCATCTTCAGAAGAGTCTCGGAACATAGCAGTATTTGTTTGGTGGTTATCTGTCACGAGCCTTACCACATGAAAACCACAGCTTTCAACAGCCTCCATCACAGCAAGCGTCATCGATTGAAGCTCTGCGTGCTTCATCCTTCATGTAAAAAAGTATGCCACAGGAATCACGTAAGAGGTAGCCAAGCCTCTTAAAACAAAACAAAGCAGCCGGTTTGCAACCTGGGGTGGACCTGAATCTGAAGTGGCATTGCCCATATCCACAAACCCGAAGATGCTGGTCAACTTGCCTGTCATACACAGTCTTTTCTTGAATTGACATCTCGTCAATGATCAGAGAGCAGTAAGTCTCCTGTTGTACTTTTAGTCCAGCCCGCTCCACTTTCAAGCGCTCCAAAATAAGGCTTGTGATGCCAATCTCACCGTCAGATGACCCAACATACTTCTGCAGTGTAGTGCGGCAGGGTAGCTTCAACAAGCCTCTTTCCCTTACGTGGTTGTATCCTTTGCTCGAGCAAGCTTTCCATAAAACACAATCTCTCAGTATGCCATCACTCCAGGATGGACGCTTCTTCTCAAAGTTTAAGAGTTGCTGCTTCAGAAACATTGCGCACCTGTCGTCCTGGGCTGCTTGCTCAACATTCAAAACGCACTGAACAAGTATGTTGTCTTCGAATTCTTTTAGCCGCGCACGAACGTTGTTGTTGGCTGTTCGGAGGAAAGCGAGTTTATCGCCGAGGCGCTTTGCTTGCATTTGGAGTCGCTTTTCTAGCTTTTTGACGTGATCCATCAAGGCCTTAAGGTTAAACACGGTCTGACATTCTTTTGCCTCGAGCCTTGGTTTACCTATGTCAGCTTGCTCACTCCGTCCATCTTCACCGACTCGCTGCGAAGTTTCAGTGGTGTTGTCATCTCCAACATCTGCAAACGTGTCCTCGGTCTCTGTTGGCGATTCCGGATGCACTGAAGTGGAAGTGCTCGGTGTTTCACAGAAATCACGTTCAAGTCGTCTTCGTTTTGAGGCGGGAGCCGGCTGAAGGTAAGATGGGTACTCTAAAAACACTGACGGTACAGCTTCTGACAGAAGCATCCTCCTTTTTGCTCCTTGCTTGAAATCTTGTTCGGTGAAATGAAGTGAACAGATGACCGCTCGAGAAGAAGGAACCCATTCCGTACCTTTTGAAGTTCCTTGTCTCGAAATTTTCTTCAACCACGCGGCCCGCAGTTCAGGCTTGGAAGGGATTTCATGAAATGAGACGGCTGCATTATTACGCTCCGTTACAGGACACAGAGGAACGGAGCAGTTTTTGGGCATAATTAAGGGCCTTACGTGTCACTGGCGCATGTGCGATAAAACGAGGAAAACATCAGCGAACAAAACAACACGTTACAAAATGACGCGACCATTCGGTTCAAAGTCGAAAAATGCCGGAGACGCGACGCTAACCGCGCTACCGCCTCCGACGCCTTTCCTTCCTCGAGAAAGAGAGGCGCGAGGCGTCCGCGTCGCGCAGCGCACCTAGCGGTGGCGTCCTCAAGTCAACCGAGAACGCAGTTGCCGTTGCTTTCGCGAGGATGCGTCAGGCCGTACCAAGCGGAGCGCGACGGAGCGGATCGAGGGGCCGTACCTGTACACTGTTAAAGCTCATTTCTCCTGCATTCTCCCTCCCACATTTTTCTCTCTGCTTCTTTCACCCCTTTTTTACTGAAGTAGTCTGTTCAGCCCCATCACCAGTGTATAGATATTTAAATGTAAGCTTTCGGGTTCGGTTTGTCCATTTTGTGTTTAAACTTTTCATGTATAAATACTTGAATACCTTCCGTGCCCACTGCGTATCATCCATTTCGGTCAACCTTTGTTCAAATTTCAACTTACTAATTGCCTCCCTGCTCTCAAAAGACAACCATCCCATGTCCCCCTGTACTCCCTCATTTGGTGTTTTTTCATGTGCTCCCAGTGCCAATCTGCCTACGCCTCTTCGTCGAATTTCCTAACCCTGATTGAACCTCAGATTTCATGCGAGGTACTGCATTGCCAAAAGACTAGTCCTGGTACCATCACTCCTTTCCATATACCTCTGACCACTTCATGTCTGTTATAGTTCCATAGTGCCTTGAGCTTGATAATAGATGAATTTCTTTTCCCTTTTCTAAATATATTCTCCTCGTGTTCCTCTAGATATTTCCTTCCCTCATTGAGCCAGACTCCTAGATATTTGTACTTTTCTATCCGTTCTATCACTGTGTCCTGTATCTCCAGGGGTTCCCCCTTTTTTAGTTTTAGTAAACAAATGGTCACGATGATGATGGGGCTATGCCACCTATACCGAGCATTGATTTTTCTTTTAGTTAAATACAGAGTTTGCAAACATAGAACGAACAAATGCAGCACGGTGTGAGGTTGACTTCCTCTTTTTCCTTTTCTCTTCCCACGCACGCATAATCGGCAGACTACGCGGTCCGGGGAGGGCGTTTTTTTCTTTTGTAGTTTTGTTTCCTTCCCTGCCGCACTGCCGTGAAAATGACCTTTCAGCGTCTCCCGGAGCGCCGCACCCAGAATTAGCTCTTAATTGTGTATTTTCTTTTCACGCACAAGGCTTTTTTTTTTTTTTTGGAAGCGGATTTGGTGTTTTTTGTAATAGTATGAGGCTTTGAAAAACGGTCGTTTTATCTGGACCAATTTTATTGGGTAGGGCCTTGAACTCTTATATTTTCTGAAAGCTGGTCGTTATAACCGATAGGTCGTTAAAAGTGGGTTTGACTATACCCAATTTTTGTGACTTCTTAAAAACTGCAAATATGTTGATCGAAAAAAACGGTCAGCCTTTCCACTCTCGTGAAGAATGAAGACCAATAAAGCTGTACTATGGTGGGAATGAAGTAATGGCCGGCCGCAAGTCGACAAGCCAGAGTGGAAAGGCTGGAAAGGTTGTTGCAATCTATGAGCGACGGGACAACCGGCAAACAGCACTCGGGACAGCTACCGCCATCAATGAGTGATGGCGGCAACCAGAGTGTTGTGTCGAAGCTTCTTTGTGCACAGACACGATCCTGGAGAAACCAGCCCTTGAAGGGATGCTGAACCGAAATTTTGGGTGGAAATTCTTGGTCGCAATGGCATACATAGCATGTCCTTTACTTCTAAATGACGTTGTTTTGAGTGAGAAGACGTATAAAATTGAATAAACACGAAAAATACTATTCTACGCGACCTCTGGCGAGCGTCGTGGAAAGCTCGCTTCATGACGTGCGAATTCTCATTCGCCTCAAGACAGACGGAGCCAAGCCAGGCGCTAAGCCGGGGTGGCGTTTGTTATTGTTAGTACCACGCGGGCTCTGCCCCATATTTTGGATTTCCACGACCTCGGCTGGTTGGCGTTCGGCATTGCCTTTTGCAATCTCTTTACTAGTATGGCGACGTATAAAATCGTCGGCAGCAGCAGTAGCAGGAGCAGCAGCACCAGCAGTTCCGCGGCTTAACTTCCAAAACACCAGTACCAGCCGCTTTGAGAACAGCCGCCGAGCGAAGAATCAAGGCGAGCACCAACGAACAGAGGAGAATGAGGCACCAGGGGCGCTGGGGTGCCGAGAATGCACACTGTCATTACGCACTGCTCTCAGAAGGACTTGCTTGCGCGGCGGCTTCCAGCCGAGGATTCGCTCTTAATTCAAAGAAATACAATAATTCGGGCACCATCAGTCTGATTGAATATCGTTTTCAGGTACAGTACCATCCCGTGAAGCCCGCCTCGGGCAATAATTATGAGATTTCAAATATCTGTTCAGCATCCCTTTAAAACGCCTGTGACACACCAAAAAAAAAATGTTTTTTTCATGCCAGGCATTAAAATGGTGTATCAGGACATCACCGAAAAATCGTTTCACTTTAGAGTTGCGTAGTTTCTTTAAAAGAATAGAAATACGAAGCCCAGTTCAAAGTGCAAGCCAGTGCACTGTGACGTGACAATGTACCGCAAGACGTCGGGGCAGTCAGAAGGGAGGCATCGCCGGAAGTCACGCGGAGTTATATCACTCCGTCAGCTTACTGCGACCGCGTGTTATATCTTTTCCTTATATTTTTGTTATTCTTCGCACCTCCGCGAGCAATCCAAGCAGGCAAGGTTTCTTTTATTTGCTTTTCATCACCTAATGTTGCTGTAAAGGTAGAAGAAGAGGAGTCAGAGAACCTAGTAAACAAGTTCTACACATGTTCTAGACAAAACACATACTTTTTGCTCGACGTTTAGTTGTACTTGGTACACTCACCAGTTTGTATTCTGTAGACGGCAGGCATCTCAGCCTGGAGAGTATCCAATGATTCGACGACCTTGGTGTCTGAACCTTCAGCAATGCGATTGGGCGTGTCGTATGCTAGCAATCATAATTTCTGCGAGCGTTCTAAATTTTATTTCAAAACTCGATAGCTTGTTTTGTTTCCAGTATAGCTATTGTAGTATTTTGATTTGCACGAGATGGCGCTACTTGACATCTCCTTTTTAAAGTAGCCATCTCGTGCATCCATGCAAAAGAATAAAAGGGACAGCACGCGACGGCATGAGCCGCGCGTGATCTGCGGCCTCATCGGCCAGTGTTCGCCCCGCTCCTGAATCCGTTGGTTGTCCTTTCTTCTCGCTCCGGCGACCGTCCAGGTCCGCTCGGGGCATGTAGTTTCCCGGCTACGTCGAACGTGAGTCACCGGCGCTTGCGTCCAATGTAGCCAGGCTTTAGAGCACCGCCGCGTCGGCGCAGAATATAACATTTTGGCGACGAGGATGGGATATTTGTTTTAATATGTAGCATTTCCTCTTTTGTAACCCGGGATTCGGGAGGGGGCTTCACTCCGCGTCGCGGGTCAGTGGTTGAGGAAACCGGCGCGTAACTGTATTCATGAAATGTATTTCTTTTTGTTCCGGGTGAACGGTAGTCATAGTTTGCGGGAAGGCCGCGTTTGATGAGTTTCGGGGGAGGCATTAGGCCTAGGTTTTCAGTACGTTCCATTTTCATCGTGAGATGACTTCGTCATCTTCGTCTTCGAGCGGCCCAACGGCGTTCCCGCCGCCGGCCGTCTTTTTGGCAGTGCCCGGTCCGCCGATAGTAGCTTGGCCGGCATGGAAGCGTGCTTTTCTGACTTTTCTTGACGCGTCGGCGTTGCATCTCGTAGAACCGTTCCGGAAAAAAGCCATCCTGTTTTCGCTGTTGGGCACTGAGGGCCAGCGCATCGTGGATGCATTTCAGCTGTACGAGACGGTTGCGGTGGAGGGGACTGACGAGTTCCAGGTTTTTCTGGAGGCAGTCGAGAAGCATTTTGAGTTTTCGGGTAGTATCGCGCTTGAACGCCAGAAGCTGCGCGGTTTGTTCCAACGTCCTGGCCAGTCGGTAACTGAGTTTCTTGCCGTGTTGCGCCATCAGGCTTCGTTTTGTGCTCTGGGGAACGCGCTCGATGAAAGACTTTGCGAGGTTTTCTTGGAAGGCCTGGAGTCCAGACGCGTTCAGGATCGCGTTCTGCAGGAGTGCGAGGGCAGCGAGCTGCCAACGCTGTCGCGGGCTATCCAGATCGCTCGCCAGTACGAGCAGAGAGCGAAGACGGCCGCAAGTTTTCGGCGGCGAGAGGCGCAAGTCCCGGTCGCGGCAGAAGTCCAGCGTGTCCAGATCGAGGAACGTCAAACGGCAGCAACACAAGATGGCGGCCAAGCGTCGTCTTCTTCCATCGAGCATGGGCAAGATGGCTACAGCGGCTACCCTCCCTGGCCTCAACCTGGCTACCCCCCGTCGCAGCTTGGACCCAGGATGCCTTGGGCTCCGGTGGCCTCCGGTCACGTGCCCCGTTTTCCGGCGAGGGTGTTCCAGCCTCAGCGTGGGCGTGAGCCCGCTCCGCCTCGGACGGGTGGGATCGGAGCAGACGACGCCTGCTACTTCTGTGGACGCCGCCGTCATGATCGGGCGGTTTGCCCGGCGTCTCAAGCGACATGCTTCTTATGTGGAAAGTGGGGACACTTTGCAGTGGCGTGTCAGAGTCGTCGCCCGCCGGCGGCTGCCTTCACCTACGATCGGCGACAGGCATCGTTCCCGGTTCAAGGCCGTGGTACTCGGCGGACCTTCGCCGACAGACAGTTCAGAGGGGACCGGCCCGGCCGGGTGAACGTGGTCGGTCAGTCGCTGTCTCCTGAGGAGCTGCCAAGCGTCAGGCTGACGGAGGAACCTGTGGTCGTCGGGACGGCCGAGCGACGAGAAGGCGGCAGCATGCGTCGTGACGCCTTCATGGCCGAGATCACGGTAAATGGGACCCCTCTTCGTCTTCTTGTTGATACCGGTGCATGTTTGTCGATCCTAAATGAACGCATGTTTAACGAAGTTAACAAGCAGCGGAGGATAAAGTTACATCCGCCGTCGACGCCTCTCGTCCACTATTTGCAAGAGACCATTCCGGTACTTGGATGTTTTGTGGGACAAGTAATTTTAAGAACCGCTGGACAACGTTGGAGTTTTACGTAACCAAGACTGGACGTTCGTTACTCGGCATCGACGCGGTCCGCGAGTTGCAACTGGTGTTGAATGGCGCTAAACATGAGTGTTTGTATGCGAATGCAGCTCACGGAGGAGGAGCACCACAGCGGGATGTGAGGCCCACGCCCAACCCGCAGCGACGACCGTTCACCGCGTCGTCCTGTCAAGCATCGCAAGTCCCTGGTTCTCGACCAGCGGCAAGTTCCAGACCTTCATTTGCGGAGAACCCGTCTCCTGCTTCATCGGTCTCTGAAGAGACCACACCTAAAGTCTTCGAGGACGAGTCAAGTCCACAACGTCATCCTGAGAGTCAAGGGCTCCGTCGTCCGCAACGTCATCCTGAGAGTCAAGGGCTCCATCATCCACAGCATCATCCTGAGAGTCAAGAGCTCCACAGTCCTGAGAGTCACGGACTACACGGTCCACAAGATCATCCTGGGAGTCAAGCGCCCCAAGGTATGCAGCGTCATCCAGAGAAATCCAGTCCTTCGACGAGCCTTGTTGGTGGTTCCTCGAAGCGAGACGCATCCAAGTTGCCACCTGGCTTCGAAGATTTTGAACATCTTTTTAGCCCGGGCTTGGGTCTGCTGAAGAATCACTCGCACAAGGTCAAGGTGCGGCACACAGTTCCACCAGTCCAATCAAAGCTCCGTCGCCTCCCGATGACCCTAAGGGATCGGGTTTCCGAAGAAATTTTCGAGCTGGAGCGAGAGGGCGTAATTGAACGTGTCGAAGCCTCCGAGTGGGTGTCACCTATTGTTGTCGTCCGCAAGCCCGATGGCAACATCCGTATGTGTGTGGACCTACGAGCTCCGAACCAGGCCGTTGTCATTGATTCGTTTCCACTTCCTTGCATCAATGAACTGTTGAACTCTCTACGGGGAGCGGCGATCTTCTCCAAGCTGGATTTGGCGTCCGTCTACCATCAAGTCCGTCTCGACCCGGTGAGTCGTGACCTCACATCTTTCATTACCCACGAGGGGTTATTTCGCTTTAAGAGAGTTTGTTTCGGGCTGGCATCCGCACCCGCAGCTTTCCAGCAACTCATGTCCAAAATCCTAACGGGATTGTCCAGGCACTCAGTTCTATCTGTACGATATCATCGTTTATGGATCCACTTTGAAGGAGCACGATGAGAATCTCCGTCGTGTCTTGTCTCGAATTTCCCAAGCGGGAATGAAGCTAAACCGCAAAGGTGTTTTTCAAGTACAGGAGCTCTCATTTTTGGGACACCATCTTTCCGTGAAAGGTTTAGCACCCCTGTCATCCAAGGTAGATGCGGTCCTAAATTTTGCAACTCCCTCTGATGCAATGAAGTTAAGAGCATTTTTAGGGCTGGTAGAGTACTACAGCAAGTTCATCCCTCATTGTTCCACGGTCGTCGAACCGATGCGTCGTCTCCTACGTAAAGGAGTTCGTTTCAGCTGGTCTCCGGAAGTCGAGGCCAGTTTTCAGAAAGTAAAGACTTCCATCCAAGAAGCTCCAATTTTGGCCATGTTTGACCCGACGTTGCCCCCGCAGGGGCACCTGTGAAAGCAGGTGTTTGGAGAGTGGCGTCTCCACGTACCCCGAGCCCCGCAGGGGGCGCCTGCACCTTAGGTGCTAGGTGCTTGGTGAGTAGCGTCACCACGGACCCCAGCCACGTGGGCCACCATACCCGCACGCAGGGGGCACCTACTTCATAGTAGGTGCTTGGTGAGTGGCGTCACTACGAACCCCGAGCCATGTGGGTTCGCCCACCCACGTCTGGCTGTGCGTGGCGTACCCGTGTCCGGGGAAAAGGGGACCCTGGTGGTTGAGCTGAGCCCGGGGTTTGTTTGGACCCTTCGGGGCCCCCGGGCGAGGCAATACACCGCTTCGGCCCCTGCTTCTCGTAGACGGGTGTCCTGGCTTGGCCCGACCAGGATGATTCAGTCAGTCGCCTCTTCTACCCTCTTCTTCCTTCTTTCACTTTTCCTTCCACCTCTTTTTCTTTTCTTCTACACTCTCTTCCTTCCTTTTTCACCCTCTTAGGCGGCAAGGGCTAACCTTGAGTGGAAACAGGTCCTGTCCCTGCATCCACACTCGGTTATAGTGCCCGGGCAGCACTGGTAGAGTAATTGTGTCAGCCAAGCCCATCTTGCTATGGCACATTACCTACCCCCTTGTTGGGCTCCGTGGTGGGCGGTGCACCCGGGCACTGAACTTTCCTCCCATCTCATATGGGTCTGCGCAACAAAACCTTTCTTGATCGGCCTCTGAAAAGAGGTCGCACCGAAGCTCAAGTCACTCCCGAAACATCCATACTACTTGAAAAATTCCCAAAATTCCTCATCTTACACTCCGAAGAAGAAAAACCACTTGCTAAACTGTCCCCTTTCCTGGTCGCTAAGGTACTAGAAGGAATCGTTGGAAAGGATTACTCAGCAAAAAAGATGGCATCCGGTGACCTTCTAGTTGAGATCAACACCAAAAAGCAAAGTGATGCCCTTCTTTCTCTCAATGCTGTGTCTGACTATAAAGTAAATGTCACTCCACACCGCAAACTTAATACAGTTCAAGGAGTTATTTCAGAGGACGACCTAATGGACTCATCTGACGAAGAACTTGTCGAAGGCCTTTCAGACCAAGGAGTAGTAGCTGCTCGACGCATCACCCTTCGTCGTGAGGGTGTGGAGCGAAAAACAAGACATGTTATACTGACCTTCGACACCACCACACTTCCAGAGACCATAAAGGCAGGCTACCTCCAGTGCCGTGTTCGCCCCTATGTGCCGAACCCTCAGCGGTGCTTTAAGTGCCAAAGGTTCGGCCATGGGTCACGGAGCTGCCGGGGAAGTGACACTTGCGCGAAATGCTCCAGCAAAGAGCATGTTGCCGACACTTGCGAAAGTGAACCGAGATGTGTGAACTGTGATGGTCGTCATCCAGCATACTCGCGCTCATGTCCGAAGTGGAAAGAAGAAAAAGAAATACTGACTCTGAAGACTACAGAAAATATCTCGTACCATGAGGCAAAAAAACGTTTTTCCTTCTTATCGAAAGGAGGATATGCCGAGGTCGTGCGCAGGGGACCCGCACGGCCCGTGATGGCATCGGCGGGAACACAGACCCCTCCAGGGGGGGTGTGTCTCCCGTCAGTGTCCCCCCTAAAACCCGCGGGAGCAGTGCCAGCTGCACTGCACCCCAACCACACGGTGGACGCTGTTCCTTCAACGTCCACCCTGAAACAGGGGATGGCACCTCCCGCCGCCCCTGCCGCCCCATCTTCTCGAGGCCGGGGCCAACCCCGCGCCTCGACGCTGCAGAAACCTGGTGAGCCGTTAAGGCTGCCGACCCCAGCGGGTCCCCCTCCGGCTCCCCCTGAGGAGCCTATGGACGAGGGTGGACCCAAGTCCGGCGAGGAAAGTTTCCTCGCTGGATCTGACTCCTCTCTTTCTGCCACCAGTGACTCTACTGGCCAGCAGAAAGAGGCTGTAAAAAAGAAAAACGCCCCGCGCAAAAAAATAGATTTTAAACCATAGTCACCTCATTTTACTTTTTACCAGTTTTTATATTCACCTTGCACTGGCTAAGCATATAGGCATTATGCAGTGGAACTGTCGCGGCCTTCTACGTAACATAGATGACATCAACTCATTCTTTGATGAACTCCGTCCTGTTGCTATTTGCCTACAGGAGACTTATCTGACTGATTCGCACACGCAGGTTTTGCGTCATCAACAAGTTTTTAGGAAGGACCGCCATTCCTCAAACCCTTCGGGTGGTGTAGCAGTGGTGGTTCAAAGTGGAGTGGCATGTGCCGAAGTTCCTTTACAAACTTCACTTGAGGCAGTTGCAGTTCGCATCCTTCTTGACCGCCTCATCACTCTAGTATCACTCTACTTACCACCTAATGTTCCGCTGCATCTTCATGAACTCCAAGCACTCATCAAACAACTTCCCAAACCTTTTTTAATTCTTGGTGATTTTAACGCCCACCATCCTTTGTGGGGAAGCTCTCGTCAAGACTCTCGAGGTGGAGTTATTGAAAGGCTTTTATTATCAACTGGAATCTGCCTGCTCAATAAGAAAGAACCAACATTTTTTAGTGCTGCCCACAACACCTTTACATCAATCGACCTATCACTATCATCACCATCTCTACTTTCATGCTTTTCATGGAACGTTTTAGACAATCCTTTTGGCAGCGACCATCTACCCATAATTTTAGAGAGCGTTTTACCAGTTTCATCGATACCAACCCGCCTTCCACGATGGAAGTTGGAAAAGGCCGACTGGTCTATTTTTGGTCTAGAAGCAACACTCGATCCCTCCTTGTTTCTTCATATGACTCCTGAGGACGCGACACTTTACGTTACAGAATGCATTATAAATGCTGCTTCTGCTTCAATTCCACAGACCTCAGGAAATCTTCCCCGGAGGTGCAAGCCCTGGTGGAATGAGGACTGTACTTCCACTCGGAAAAGCCAGAACAAGGCGTGGGGAACTTTTCGGCGCTATCCAACTTCCCGTAATTTGATCGAGTTTAGGAAAAAAAGAGCACAAGCTCGGTGGACACGAAAACGGGCCAAGTGGGCTTCATGGACAAAGTATGTTTCATCCTTAAATAGTTTTGTTACTGCTAAAGAAGTATGGGATCGTCTCAAAAAAGTTCGCGGGCAGTACCATGCTTTCAGGATTCCACTTTTTCCTTCAATCTCAGCATCTCTAACAGGGCAAGCAGACTTCCTCGCAGAACATTTTCAGCATGTTTGCAGCTCTTCCAATTACAGTACGGAGTTTTTAAAGTACCGGTCTACTGCTGAGAAGCAGAAAATCACTATGTCAGGCTTCAACTCTGTTGCATACAATAGACCGTTCACAATGTGTGAACTCGAAGTTGCTCTCAGTCTAAAAAGCAATCTGCACCTGGGCCAGACAGAATTCACTACGAGATGCTTAAGCACCTGTCTCATGAATCTTTGTCCCACCTGCTGTCCTTTTTCAATTACCTTTGGGAAGCTGCTGCTTTTCCGCATTCTTGGAGATGTGCCCACGTTATACCTTTGCTGAAACCTGGAAAAGATCCCTCTTTGGCTACAAGCTACCGCCCCATAGCACTTACAAGCTGCTTGGGAAAACTTATGAAAGGCTTATAAATCGCCGCCTTATGTTTCTTTTGGAAGAGAAAAACTTTTTTGACACTAAGCAGTGTGGCTTTCGTGCTGGACGGTCGACCATGGACCATCTGGTCCGTCTTGAGACAGTCATACGTGAGGCCTTTGTACACCGGCAGCATTGCGTGTCCGTGTTTTTTGATCTAGAGAAGGCATATGACACTACGTGGAGGTATGGTATCCTTCGAGATCTATACAACTGTGGAGTGCGTGGCCGCATGCTCCGTTGCTTGCAGAACTTTTTAAGTGAGCGTACATTTCAAGTTCGATTAGGCTCGACTTTATCCAATGTCTTCTTACAAGAAAATGGTGTCCCCCAAGGCGGAGTCTTAAGTGCCACCTTATTTGCAATTAAGATAAACAGTCTGGCTCAAGTTATACCGTCATCTGTTTCATACTCGCTTTACGTGGATGATGTGCAAATATCTTTTTCGTCCTGCAACCTCTCCAGTTGTGAACGGCAACTGCAGCTCACAATAAACAGAATGAGCAAGTGGGCAAATGAAAATGGTTTTAAGTTTTCCCCAGAGAAAACTGTGTGTGTGCCGTTTTCCCTGCGACGAGGTTTGACTTTGGACCCAATCTTACAATTGAATAACATAGAAATATCGGTGAAGCAGGAACATAAATTTTTAGGCATGGTCTTTGATAAAAAGCTTACATTCAAGTCTCATTTAAAGGAAGTAAAGCAGAAGTGCTTGCGATCCTCTAACATCCTTAAGGTGCTGTCACATATATCTTGGGGGTCTGACAGACGATGCCTCCTACGTTTGTACAATGCTTTAGTTCGGTCACGCCTGGATTATGGAGCGATTGTTTATGGTTCGGCACGACCTTCCACACTAAGGATGTTGGATCCGGTTCATCACCTCGGACTCCGGCTTGCCACTGGGGCATTTCGCACGTCACCCGTATTAAGCTTGTATGTGGACACGCATCAAATGTCTCTTGAAAAACGCCGACAGTACTTGAGCCTGTGTTATTATTACAAAGTGCTGTCGGATCCAAAAAACCCTGCTTATAGTATCTTACACACCCCTCAGTTCTATAATTTGTTTGAAAACAAGCCAACAATTGTGCGCCCCCTTGGTTTTCGAGTTCAAAGTATCTGTAGCTCTCTCAACCTCCCTGTCCCTTCCGTTAGTGGTGTTAACTTGCTAAAATCTATAGAGAGAATTGCCCCTTGGAACGAGCTACCCATATGCTGTGACTGGTCTTTCACCAAACACAGTAAGAAGACCGTTGCTCCACAGTTTCTTCAGCAAGAGTTTATATCTTTGCAAGAAAAGTTATCTAGAGGTTGCACGGAGTACTATACCGACGGGTCGAAATCTTTATGTTCCGTTGGTTGTGCAGTTTATTCTAGTAGCTTTGGAAGAGCTGTGCAGCTTGACTCAATGGCAAGCATCTTTACTGCAGAGCTCTATGGTATTTTATTAGCCATTGAGCATATTCTGGATAACAGCGTATTGAACGCAGTCATTTTTGTCGATTCACAAAGTGTCTTATCTGCTATTTCTTCCAGAGTTAGTTCAAAGAATGTACTTACACAGCATGTTCGTTATAAAGTAAACAGAGCTCTTCGCCTTGGATGTAATATCAAATTTTGCTGGGTACCGAGTCACGTGGGAATTGCAGGGAATGAGAGTGCGGATCGCTTGGCTGCATCTGCCACAGATTCAATAGCATCGTTTGGCCTGCCCTACCAGGATCTTAAACCACTTTTAAAGAAATCTCTTTTGAAGACTTGGCAGCTAGAATGGGACACTGAAACCAACAACAAACTCCACGTGATTAAACCAATGATAGGCATCTGGGAAAGTTCATTTCACAAAAACCGTCGTCTCGAAGTTCTGCTTTGTCGCTTGAGAATCGGCCATTCACGTCTGACACATATGTACCTCCTCTGTGGCGAAGAAGTTGCACTTTGTGCCCATTGTGGGGAACTACTTACAATTTTACACATTCTATGGGAGTGTAGGTTTTATCATCAACTGCGCGTATCATGTTTTCCTGAACTTTTTAGAAACTATCTACCCTTTCATCCTATGTTTTTACTTGGTGACAGCGCTTTAGTACCACTTACACGGGTTTTTAATTTTCTTAACAAGACTGGTTATCTACACCAGTTATAAAAAGTTTCTCTAGCGTAGCATCTGCTTTTCCTGAGTATTAATAAACATTTTGTTTGGCGCATTATGGCCTTCGTTGCCGCTGCGCCATTAAAACCTTAATCTTACTTGACCCGACGTTGCCTATCGTCGTGGCCACAGATGCTTCTCAGTACGGTCTCGGTGCTGTTTTGCAGCAGCAGTATGGTAGCCAGCTTCGTCCTGCAGCCTTCGCGTCTCGCTCGCTAACTGATGCAGAGCGAAGGTATTCCACGGGCGAGAAGGAAGCTCTCGCATGTCTTTGGGCGTGTGAAAAGTGGCACGTGTATCTGTGGGGAAGGTCTTTTGTCATTCGTACTGACCATCAGGCGTTGGTCACGTTGCTGTCCAACAAAGGTTCCGGAATCCGTCCTCTAAGGATCACTCGTTGGTCCTCCCGACTTCTGAATTACAATTTCAAAATGGAGTTTCAGAAGGGCGCCACCAACGTCGTTGCTGACGCGTTTTCACGGTTGCCAGTGTCTGACACTGAGGAGGGCATGAGATTCGACGAGGAAGTTGTTTCCGTCGTAATGGTTCCTTTGTCGAAAGGCGGTTTTCAACAGGCTACGGCCAATGACATAGTTCTTCCTTCAGTCATCCGCTATACTACCTCGGTTTGGCCTGAAGATAGTAAAACCAATCCAGATCTCCGGCCTTACTATCACGTCAGAGACCAACTGTCGCTGTACGACGGTATTTTGTACAAGGGAGAAAAACTTGTCGTCCCTGTCGAGTTTCGAGACCGGATCGTGGAAGTAGCACACGAAGTTCATCAGGGGATCACAAGAACCACAAGTGTGATCCGGGAACACTACTGGTGGCCGTTGATGAATGAACACATAAAGAACAAGATCCAGAACTGCACGGTGTGCCATGCTACCGACAAACCAGTGAAGGCTGCACCGGCTCCCTTGCAGCCCATCCAGTTTCCAAGTCAGCCCTGGGAAAAGCTAGGAATCGACATCGTGGGCCCGGTTGATCGTGCACCGGCCAGTCAAAGGTTTTTTTGGTACTCATAGATTACCACTCCAAGTGGCCAGAAGTCCAAGCCACGTCTTCTGTGACTTCTGCGACTGTCATCAGCTTTTTGAAGAACGTTTTTTCACGCGAGGGACTGCCCTGCGAGATTGTGTCAGATAATGGAGTACAGTTTACCTCCCATGAATTTCAAGATTTCTTGCGTCAACATGGCATCAAACATAGGAGAACGTCATTATACCACCCCCAATGTAACGGGCAGGTGGAAAGATTTAACCGAGTCCTGAAGTCGTGCCTTCAGTTAGCTGTTGTACAAGGTCGTCCACTTCCAGATGCCGTCCGAGACCACCTGGAAGCGTACCGACGTACGGTACATCCTGCAACAGGATTTGCACCATCCTTTCTCCTTCATGGACGAAATCATCGGTCTAGACTAGACGTACAAGGCATGCCGACTAGGACGGTACCTGACGATCTCTTGGAACGTCGAGCTCAGCTACAGGGAAGAGTACAGCGCTATCAACAAAACATGAAAGATTATTCTGACCATCGTAGAGCGGTACGACACCCTCAGTTTCATCCTGGGCAGGCTGTTCGTGTATTCAAGCCCACCCATCATAACAAGTTGCGGAGTACATATACAGAACCACAACGGATACATGCACAGTTAGGACCTGCTACATATCAACTCGCTGACGGTAGGAGGTGGAACGCAGCGAAGCTTGCAAAGTCCATACAGCTGCCTCCAGCACAAGTTCCTGACTACGGTTGGGATGATGATGATGACGAAGATGACTTGTATATACCTCCTGCAACTCCAGTGGTTCCTGTACTGACCCCTGTCCGTGGAAGCACTTCAACGTCCCAAGTACCAATTGTCTTTTCCTGCCCGGAGGGTTCCTGTGACTCCGCAGCGTCTGGTCTCTTGGAGAGACCCGGTTCATCTGCTGCACCCATGGCAGGTGCACCTCGCCATGCAGCGCTGGGTTCTCCCAAGGAGCCAGATCTGTTTGCTGCGGCAAAGTTTACAGTTCCGGTTGCTGCGGCCGAGTCTCCTGCTCCGGGTGCTGTACCGGGGCCTGTTCCTGGACCTGTTCCTGGAACTGTTCTTGGAGCTGTCCCTGGGCCTGCCTCTGTTCCTGGGGGCCCTGCTCCTGTTTCCGAGGGGAATCTCGGGTCGGCTGTACCCGACATGATCGGGATCTCTGCACCTGAGCTCTGCCCTGCTTCCGTGGCAGACGCTGGACAGTCTGTGGAGCCTGACAGGCTTGTCAGGCCTGTTCCTGAGGCTGCGGTCAGGCCTCTCCCTGAGCCTGTACTCAGGCCTGTTCCTGAGGCCGAGATCAGGCCTCTCCCTGAGCCTGGTCCCGGTCCTGTTCCGGCGGTCAGGCCTCTTCCTGGGCCCGTGGTTGTTGCTGCTCCGGACGCTGTGCCAGGGTCATCACCAGAGTCCGTGGTTGCAGAGCAACTACCTGTCTCCGATCTGGCAGTTTGCCCAGACACACGGGCAGAACTGCTCGTTTTGCCGTCGCCAGAAACGAGTACACCTCTGGAGTCTTCGGGAACGAGTACGCCATCTATGCCTCCACTTGAGGATTCAGTGGAAGAACTCACGACCGAGTTCCACACACCACCCACGATCTCCGAGCCATCTACAGCTCCTCTACCACCAGCGAGGCAAGGTCGGCCAATACGCCAGAGAAGACTTCCGCTGAAGTTCAAAGACTATATTCTTGCACTTGGCGATGATAGTTTTCAGTCAGATTCGGAGTACAGTGACTAAGACTTTTGTAGTTATGTTTTCGTAAAAGGTCATTTTGGTATAAACTTTGGGTAGATATAGAACATTAAAAGCATATCACTGTTATAGCAAAACCTTGGCCAAGGTAAAAATGTCCATGACAAACACAATATTCTAAACAATAACCAAACTAACAAACTAACAGTCAACACTACAATGTGTCATGGACATTAAAAACGGAAATAGAAATACAAATCATAGTAATACAAATGTACTCAAATAGGTATTGTTGGATGTTTCATTTTCCTCCCAGGAGGAGGAGAGATGAGAGTGCTCTAAGTTGAAATATGACTCTTGGAATGAAATTTTGATCGTCACGTGACTAGTATGATGCAACCTGAACTTTCAGTGAAAACCCGTTTTGTTCGGATGACTTGTTTAGGATTTTGTTGAACTTTCCGTGTCGTGCACACAAAGAACGTCTATGAACAATCTTTTGCGAATTTCCAACGAACAATTTCAAAACCAATATTTCCAGTGAAATAACGCAATTTTCGGGTAGTGAAGTGTTTTGATTTTCGTTATTTTTTTCACATAACGAATGTATAACGTAAGTCTTCCTCCCACAATTTTCTTATTTCTTTTAAGGGAGGGAGAATGTAGTATTTTGATTTGCACGAGATGGCGCTACTTGACATCTCCTTTTTAAAGTAGCCATCTCGTGCATCCATGCAAAAGAATAAAAGGGACAGCACGCGACAGCATGAGCCGCGCGTGATCTGCGGCCTCATCGGCCAGTGTTCGCCCCGCTCCTGAATCCGTTGGTTGTCCTTTCTTCTCGCTCCGGCGACCGTCCAGGTCCGCTCGGGGCATGTAGTTTCCCGGCTACGTCGAACGTGAGTCACCGGCGCTTGCGTCCAATGTAGCCAGGCTTTAGAGCACCGCCGCGTCGGCGCAGAATATAACAGCTATGTACCATTGGATTGATGGCATGCATTCGTACACTGGCTTGTACTTGTAACACTTTCATCATTGATCCCCATCACATCGATTCACTGACTCTTCGTCCTCAACTTTTACGCAGACTAACCAACGGTGCAGTGATAAAAAGCTATACTTCGTTTCACCTTATGTTGTACCGCAGCGAAGGCTAGAGCGCGAGCTCATAGCGTTGGCAGCTGCTCTTAAGTCACGAGAGCTTGTGCCGCCGAGATGTGCCCCAGAGCAAGGAGCTCGCGCTTGTAGCCTTTCATGCCGTACATCATAAGGTGAAACAGAGTATAGTGGAACTGAAACTTCGTTTTCTACCATCGCTCGTGGAGAAGACCAGAATAATAAAGATTATTAATAATAATATCTTACGCATGGTCATGGAGAGCACGAGGAGTGAAACTCGCATGACTTCCGGCGAACCCACTTTTAGTGACGTAGGTCGATGCCTCCCTTCTAACCCCCTGACACCTTGCGGTACATTGTTACGTCACGGGGCATTGGCGGGCATTTTGAATATTTTTGGTGTGTCGGAGGCCCTTTAACAGCTCCGCTGTAAAAACAAAAGTAGCACAGCCAGTGACACGCGACTTTCGGTAACTGTCTCCTTCTCATTTCTTCCTCCCCAGTCCAGTTTCGGTTTCAGCTTTGAGCAGTTGCGTTTTTTTACTTCATTAAAATATATGTGATGCTGTAGCAAAATACTGATTTGGTAGTCCTCTTACACCATAATAGATAGCCTGGCAAAACATAAACAACATTTGGATATTTCAGTGTCCCTTGAAGGTGTTCTATCTCGCCTACGCGGGCCTATGTTATGTTGTGGAATGCGTGGGTGCCGGTGAGCTACAAAGCTTATGGACATGGTGCAGATACTAAATAGACGGAGGTGCCGGTGACTTACTGTGAAGCCGCAACCTGGTAGCCGACAGCATTGACAGGAAGCTCAGCCCACGACCCTGATTACGAAACTGGCCCCTTGGCCAGGCCAAAGAAGCTAAGTACCCCGAGTGAATCCTGGCTGGGTTCCTCGGGAGCAAAGGAAATACACAACTGCTCCGTTCGAGTACTGGCAGGCGACGACAAGCTGCGCGCCGTTTTCCCGTGAAACCGACGCGCGTGCTGCTTTCTTTATTTATGTTGATGGCGATGTGGCATGCCCATCAACATGCGCTTTCAGACAGAGTTGTGTCATGGGCAGAATTTTCTTTACACTTGTCTTGGTAGCGCTGGCGCCAGTGCCGGGCATTTCGTTTGGCCAACACCAGTTGTGACTCGGTTACAACCCCATCATCGCTACCGCTGTCAGAGCTGGAACACTCTAGACGAGGTTTCTTGGTTGCCTGCAAGGAAATCATGCCTGAATAAACCAGAAACATTGAGTGGGATGGTGGTGAATTTTATAGCCAAGTGCACACACCCTGACAGCTTCGACCGCCTCCTCGTTTTTTCTCCTGAAAGTCTGCAATTGGGCCTTTAGAATCTCTGCGTAGGCTTTTGCCTTTGCAGCTTGCTGCTGCTCTTTCTGTTTCTGGGAAGTGGAGAGTAATTACTCATATATAGATGCTGATTACTACCACATTTAGATCCTATTTAAAGACATACGTTCTTCCCTTTCCGCGACGCGGTTGTCTGGGACATCGTTCTGTCCTCGTCTTCTTCAAACTCGGAAACAGGAATTTGGTATTTTGCGGACTCTTGCCACCTTCTGTTTCTCCCGAAGGCCTTCTTATGTCTCTGCGAAATAAGACAGGGCTGGCTTGCATCTTTAATTTGCAAGGTTAAGGGGAGACACTAACGTAATTGACCTTTTGCAGAGATTGTTGTGCGCATGCGCAGAATTTAGGAGAGGGGAGGAAAGGGAAAGGCGCCATTATTGGTGGCTCTTGTCGTCCACCTGGAAGCTCAGCGCCCATCGCTAGTCGTGTGTACATCGAGCACAGTTGCGATGCCTCAGCGCTGTGCGGCTGTTGGCTGCACGAATAGTAGCAAAAACGCTCCAAACGTGAGCTTCTTTCGATTCCCAGTAGCGACACGGCACCCAAGGAAGCACGAGAAATGGATCCAAGCGCTGCGCCGACAAAACCCGGACGGATCGCCTTGGCAGCCATCTGCCACCTCGCGTGTTTGTAGCGCCCATTTCATTGCAGGTCAGTGACATTGTAGAACTCAAAAAAGCCGCGGCCTACTTCGTGCGGCTAGTTGTTTCTAACAATCTGTTCGGTTTTCTCTATTTACGATGCAGGCGTCTCATCTCGAGAGAAAGATCACCCGGATTTCGCGCGCCTCCGTGTTTGTGTACAAACCGACACGCGCCTCCGCGCCGAGTTCACTTGCCCGGTTTAGTAGGGTAGCGAAGAGGCGGGACGCTAAGCTCTCATCAGGACACACCAAAGGTACCTACTTTGACGTTTGTTTCGGTGCGGGAAGTTGGCGAGTCATGGTCGTGCCCCTACGTGAAACGTTTTCACGCTACGATGGCGACATTCGCAATCAACAAACGGTCGAGGATTAACGAAAACGTAGTCAAAGTGCAGCTGCCCTTTGACTATGTTTTTGAGTCATTATTTCGAGTCATTATACTATTGACACACTATCGAGTCATTATTTCGAGTCATTATACTATAATGAGTCATTATTACGAGGCGTCCCCGGCGATATGAGATGACTCGCTGTAGTTGCATTTAAAGATCCGATTTCTTTTTTTACTCTAAACCACTTTTGTCCGTCATTGTTTTATTTTAGACTTTATACTGAAATTATTTTATTGCTGCAGCTCAAGTCACTGCAACCAGCTCTACTGCATCTCAAGACTCTGCGACTACTGGGCTACCATCTGGCGGGGACATTCTTTCTGGTGAAAGAGACGAGGATGCACCTGCTATGCTTGAAAAAGAAGCCTCAGATTTAGAAATAGCTGAAGAAGCAGAATCGCATGTCATGAAGGACCAACTTGAGTTTCTTGAGAAAAGGGTGAAGGAACTAGAAAAAGATGTGGAGCAGGAGAAAGAACGATAATGAACACTTGACCATCCAGCTGAACAAAGAGTACAGGGTTAACGAGGACCTAGTTTTGAAGTGCACAGAAATGCGCAATCAGGCACTGAGCCTAGAGAACATAAAAAAGGGTAATGACATTATGTACTACACAGGGCTACCGACCTACAAAATGTTTAAACACCTCCACGATCTTGTCCTTGAAACATACCCGACAGTTGGCAAGGGCAACTGCATGCGTGCCCAGGAACCCGAAGACCAGCTCTTTATGGTACTTGTACGTCTCAGAACTGCAATGCCATGCAAAGAAATTGCACGCAACTTCGGGGTGTCCGAATCAACCTTAAAGGGCAACTCCGGCCAAAACTAAAAATGAAATAAATTACTGGTATCGCTGTAGTGACACAAAATACGACCCCAGCCAAAAAGTTACGTCCGGGCGACGCCGCGTTCTCAACTAATGCCGATAATAAAAATGCGACCCGCCGCGAGCCGCTGCTCCTTAGCGGGCGGCCAGCGGGTTGCCGATCGCTAAAGCAACATTGGGCCGTGACGTCAGTATCGTTCTCTTTTTTTTTTTTTCCTCCGGTCCGGACGGGCGCATCCGTTGCGCGCGCTTTGCGCTTCTTTGTGTTGCTACCACCGCTACTTCGGCTTATGATTGGCGTGTTTAGCCGTTGCTTTTATCTGTAGGCCCGTGTAGCTTCGGTATAGCCTTTTGTTTATTTGCTTGTGAGGACTTCAAGACTCGTTTTAGCGAGCAACTCGGTGCGCCCAAGACTGCCCAGCTGTTCTTTGGAAGATGCCGAAGATACAAAATGCATGTGGCACTAGTGTATTGTAAATAAATCTGACCAGTCTTTTTCGGAAGCATCTGTCTCTTGTGCCTCTTCATTCTCCCTGTGAAGTTCGTCAGCAGGTGGCAGTGGGTCATGTGCATTTAGGTCAAGGCTCCAGCTATCGTCTTCGTCGATGGTTTTACTAAACGACATGTATGCTGAAAAAAACACTAAAGAAGCCCTCTTAGTGTGGAAATCGGCACACGACCTTGATGTGGGGATTCAAAATCAAATGCTTTATTTATCCATATGGAGAAAAGGAGGCAGAGATAAAAAACCAACATTTGTGGCTTGTTGATACACATACTGCATTGAATTAGTGAAAAGGATGATTCCAGCCGAACCACACTGAAGATGTAAGGTAAAACATGCAGTCAACATAGCAATGAACGTAGCATTACTAAGTGGCATGTTGTACAGAAAAGGTAAACATGATAAAAGTATCCAGATCAATAAATAAAACAGTCATTGTCAAGTGCAGTGTTGAAGATGGAGCATTCACGCTCCATTGAATGTCCGTTGAAAGGGGGAAGGGTGGGCATGTAGAGTACAACCACTAACTAGCTCCAATCACTGAAGTTTATAATGAAAAGGAAAACAATGTTCTGCTTTGCATCACTGCTTGTTTACTACGCAATCTCGTGCGTAGTACACAGGTCCGTAACGACTACTAGCGAACAGCCGGCGCGTGAAGCTCGATCATGCGATATAAACATTCGATCGCCTCCCAATCGTTCGAACCCGTTACGCAGCAGTATTAATTAACATTGCGCTTGTGGATACCATAAAGGACTTAAAAAAATCGCGAAAGTTCGGATTTGTAAGTTACAACTCTCTCATTTACCCAAGTTCGGCTGGAGGTAAATATAATATTTAAAAATGCAAAAAAAAAAGAAGAAAACACTTGCCTTAGTCAAAAGTTACGAAGGCAAACTTTTAAAATCCTATGTATTCTAATTAAAAAAATTGTTGTGGGTGGGGGTGGGATTGTGGAAGGGAAAGAAAGTGTTCTTCTCACCTTGCTAACGTTCTCTGTTTTCCTCTATCACCCACAAAAACTTTTGCTAGCTTTGAGAAGAAAATGTCTGCCGAATGAACTTTCTTTTCTTTTTTTTTAGTGCGGCAAGTTTTTATTTTTTAATTTTTATTTTACAAATTAGATTCACCACCTAGACGCACTTATGTGGTAAATTAGTGTCGCAGCTTACAAATTCGGCTTTTACGCGCCTGAGGAAAAAAGAACAAAAAACAGACGTGTACAGCCCAGCACACGTCTGTTCGGGCGCCGCGGCCCGCGCCGGAGAGCCTCAAAGCTTCGTGTCTGGGACTGACCCGCAGCGCGAAAGCGAGAGGGCCCCCAGTACTGTACGTCACTGGCAGCGCGGCGTGGAGCAACGCCGCTCCATCCACGGAGCCCCGATGACAATTTAGGCCTAGCGACGAGTACGGGAGACAGCACACACGGCGACAGCCGCGAGTACGGCATCGAACGAGTTCACTCGTTTTCCAGTCGCTAGCTTTTGGGTATACAAGCGACGAGTACGGCATAGTGCACGCATGGCGGCGGCCGCCGAGTACGGCACCGAACGAGTTGACGGGTTTTCCAGTCGCTAGCTTTTGGGTTTACGCACTAACTCTTGCTACATATGCTGGATAACTACCACGTATACAAAATTAAAACAAAATCAGCTTACCTTCTATCTTTAGACGGCTAGCGCAACAGAGGTAGGTGCCGCTTGGCCTGCGTACTCGTTGAACGAGAACGATCCTGACGTCACGTCCCCGATTTCCAGTGTTGCCGGGGCCTCGAGCGGCTAGTTCCGGTTTTGTCGGCCGCGCCCCAAACAGAACTTTGAGGCGTCGATATCTTTAAAACCCCGCAGGGGGCACCTGTGAAAGCAGGTGTTTGGAGAGTGGCGTCTCCACGGACCCCGAGCCCCGCAGGGGGCGCCTGCACCTTAGGTGCTAGGTGCTTGGTGAGTAGCGTCACCACGGACCCCAGCCACATTGGCTACAGTATGGACCCTGAGTAAAAAGTGGGTAAGACCCACCCACGTCTGGCTGTGCGTGGCGAGCCCGTGTCCAGGGAAAAGGGCATCCTGGTGGTTGAGCCGAGCCCGGGGTAGGTTTGGACCCTTCGGGGCCCCCGGGCGAGGCAACACACCACTTTGGCCCCTGCTTCCTGTAGACGGGAGTCCTGGTAAGGCCCGGCCAGGATGATTCAGTCTAGTCGCCTTTTCTTCTACTATCCCCTCCAATCTTTCACCTTTACCTTTCCTGTTTCTTTTACTTCTCTCTCATTTCTCTTACTCCTTTTTCACCCCTCTTTGGCGGCAAGGGCTAACCTTGGGTGGTAATAGACCTCTGTCTTGACCCACACTTGGGTATAGTTTCCCGGCAGCACTGTTAGTGTAACGTCTCCAGCCAAGCCCTTCTTGTTATGGTGCGTTACCTAACCCCTTGTTGGGCTCGGTGGTGGGCGGTGCACCGCGGATTCTGAACATTCTTTGCCCTCTTATGGCACCCCTCCGTTCTAAACCCTCTGATCGGCCCCTGAAAAGGGGTCGGACCGAAGTAAAACTGAATGATAAGTCCTCACCAGTACAGAACACCTTTAGCCGATTCCTTGTTATGCACTCCGAACAAGAAGAAAAACCTCTTGCAAAGTTGTCACCTTTTCTGATCGCAAAAACCCTAGAAACCCTTGTAGGCAAAAACTTCAAAGCAAAGAAGCTAGTATCTGGTGACTTGCTTGTTGAAGTGGAAAGTGGCACACAGAGTGCTGCCCTCTTGGACCTAAACAAGATTTCTGAGTATAGAGTCTCCGTCACTCCACATCGAACATTAAATAGTTGCCAAGGAGTAATCTCCGAGGATGACTTGCTAGAGTCAAGTAACGAGGAGATTTTGGAAGGTCTCTCCAGTCAAGGAGTAACGGCAGCACGACGAATCCTGCTTCGTAAAGACGGAAACGAGCGACCAACAAAACATATAGTACTTACATTTTCTTCCACGGTGCTGCCACAAAGTATCAAGGCGGGCTACCTCCACTGTAAGGTGCGCCCCTACGTCCCAAACCCGAGACGCTGCTTCAAGTGTCAACGGTTTGGTCATGGTTCTGCCACCTGCCGCGGAAAAACAACCTGCGCAAAGTGTGCATGCACAGACCACCCAACAGATACGTGTGGTAGCTCAACCCCTAAGTGCATCAACTGCACTGGTGCCCATCCTGCTTACTCGCGATCATGTCCAAAGTTTAAAGAGGAGAAAGAAATTTTAACCTTAAAAACAAAGGAAAACTTGACCTACCATGAAGCACGAAAACGCTTTTCGTTCCTTCAAGGAGGAACGTACGCCGAGGCGGCCGCCAGGGGGACTAGGTCGCTGTCAAAGGCATCAGTGGGTACCCAGTATAGTCTTCGAGACACTGAGTGCCCACCCAGTCCCCTCACCCCTACAGAGACTTCTGTGGGATCTCAGACGCCTGGGGCCCCACAGAAGCTCACGAAGTCCAGGGCGTTTCCGCAACGCCTGGCTCCGAAGGCCCGGGTGGAGCTAGACCCCACCCGCTCCCAAGTCCGAAAGGGATCCCCTCCTTCCTCTACACAGGGGGTGGAGGAGGCCATGGAGGTCAACGTATCACTGACGGAACCTCTCCCATCCACCGAGGGTAGCATGGAAACTGCCACCCCTGTGCCTTCATGCTCGAAGGCAGGCAGTGTTTCCTCTGCACCCCAAAAAAACCAGCGCAGGCATCCCAGGTGCCTGCCGGCCCGTCAGGCAGAGGCCGGGCACAGCCCACTCGCTTGACCGACAATCCGAGAAAGCCGGGTCACTCTGACGAAGCAGTCTCGTTGAAGGGCCCAGAGGCATCAACGGAAGAGAAAATGGAAGAGGCCAGTCCAGCTTCAGATGACGACTTGCTTCCTTCGGGAGCGGAGTCCTTGTCTTCTTCCGCGGGTGAGCCCGCAGAACGACAGAAGGACAATGCTAGAAAGAAAAGAAATATTCCTCGGATTTTAGCTCCGAAAGAAAATTAGCTTAACTATATAGAGGTATCTTTTTAACTTTATTATGCTTTTTAGGGGATTTCACTAAAAGGCAGCCACACCGATATTTTTATGCACTCTTGCCCACAGCTTTTTATTGATTTTAAATAATTTTTATGGGTCATCTCTCTTTTATGCAATGGAACTGTCGAGGTCTCCTACGCAACATTGATGACATTAGTTTCTTTCTTAGTGAGCTACGACCGATAGCTCTGGCTTTACAGGAGACTCATTTGAATTCCAGTCATTCAAATGTTTTACGGTCCTATCACACTTTTCGTAAAGACCGCCCATCATCTTATTCAGCCGGTGGTGTGGCAGTTGTCGTGCAGAGAGGGGTGGCGTGTGCCGAGGTGCCCCTGGACACCCCGCTCGAGGCAGTGGCTGTGAGGGTTCTTACCGACCGTTTAATCACCGTTGTTTCATTGTACCTTCCGCCACAGATCACAGTGCACATGCGTGACCTTCAAAAGCTCATTGCCCAACTACCACAACCTTTTTTAATATTAGGGGATTTTAATGCTCACCACACCATGTGGGGCAGTGCACGAGTTGATTCACGTGGAGAACTCGTGGAACGACTTTTATTGTCATCAAATCTCTGTCTTTTAAACACGAAATCTCCAACCTTTTTTAGTGACGCACATAACTCCTTCACCTGCATCGATTTATCTTTATCATCGCCATCTCTGCTTCCTTGTTTTTCTTGGAAGGTTTTAGAAAACCCATTCGGGAGCGACCACTTCCCGATTGTCGTAGAGAGCCTTGCTACTGTCAGTACTCTTTTAGAATGTGCGCCGAGATGGCGCCTTGAGAAAGCGGATTGGGAACTTTTTTGCTCATCTGCTACATTTGATATTTCTTTATTATCAGTCTTGTCTCCAGATGATGCTACAGCTTATGTTACTGAGAAGATAATTAAGGCTGCAGAACAATCTATTCCTCGCACCTCTGGGAAATTACCAAGAAAGTGCAGGCCATGGTGGACTGAAGAATGTTCCACGACAATGAAGAAACAAGACAAAGCTTGGGGCATATTTCGACGGTACCCCACCATAGATAACAAGATCGAATTCAAAAGGCGAAAAGCTCAAGCCCGCTGGACTAGAAGGCAAGCAAAAAAGAAATCTTGGACGAAATATGTCTCCTCTCTGAGCAGCTTTGTCCCCGCAAGGGAGGTGTGGGACCGTTATCGCAAAATCAAGGGGGACTACCGCTGTTTTATTATCCCTCCATTGTTCAAGACTGTACCCACATCACTGAAAGACTTGGGCAATACTCTTGGTGTTCACTTCCAGAGCGTTTCGAGTTCTGAAAACTACAGTGCCACCTTTAAACAGTTCAGAATGAAAGCAGAATGCGAGCGAATAGTTATGTCGGGGGCAACCTCTACACCATACAACCAGCCCTTTACACTCCGTGAACTGGAGTTGGCTCTTGACATCAGGAAACAGTCTGCCCCAGGTCCTGACTCCATCCACTATGAGATGCTTCGTAAGCTGCCCCTACAACATCTGCTTAGTTTTTTCAACCTTCTCTGGGAAAGAGCTTACTTCCCTGAATCCTGGAAAAGAGCACATGTTATACCCCTCTTGAAAGCTGGCAAAGACCCCTCTCTTCCCTCGAGCTACCGCCCAATTGCCCTTACGAGCTGTCTTGGTAAGACGTACGAAAGACTTATCAACAAACGGCTGGTGTTTTTTCTTGAAGAACAAAACCTATTTGATAACAATCAGTGTGGTTTCCGCCAAGGCCGGTCTACTCTAGATCACCTCGTGCGCCTCGAGACGAGGATCCGGGAGGCTTTTGTAAAGAGGCAGCACTGTGTGTCTGTGTTTTTTGACCTGGAGAAGGCGTACGACACGACCTGGAGATACGGAATTATGCGAGACCTTTATACCTGCGGAGTACGGGGCCGCATGTTGCGTTGTATAAAAGCTTTTCTGACTGGGCGGACCTTCCAGGTTCGACTAGGCACCACATTATCGGACACATTTGTCCAAGAAAATGGGGTTCCTCAGGGGGGCATCCTGAGTGTCACATTATTTGTTTTAAAGATTAACACCCTAGCTCAAATACTGCCACCTTCCGTTGAACCCCCGCAGGGGGCACCTGTGAAAGCAGGTGTTTGGAGAGTGGCGTCTCCACGGACCCCGAGCCATGCGGGTTCGCCCGCCCACGTCTGGCTGTGCGTGGCTTTCCCGTGTCTGGGGAAAAGGGCATCCTGGTGGTTGAGCCGAGCCCGGGGTAGGTTTGGACCCTTCGGGGCCCCCGGGTGAGGCAATACACCACTTCGGCCCCCGCTTCTCATAGACGGGAGTCCTGGTATGGCCCGGCCAGGATGATTCAGTCTAGTCGCCACTTCTACTATCCCCTCCCTTCTTTCACCCTTGTCTTCTCCTTCTTTTCACTCTTCTCATTTCTCTTCTTTCCTTTTTCAACTTCTTTGGCGGCAAGGGCTAACCTTGGGTGGCGACAGACCCCTTGTCCTAAACCACACTTGGTTATAGTTCCTGGGCAGTGCTAATAGTTTAACGGTTCCAGCAAAGCCCTTTTTGTTATGGTCCGTTAACTATTCCCTTGTTGGGCTCCGTGGTGGGCGGCACACCACAGGTTCTGAACACTCTCCGCCTCTTATGGCTGCCCCTCCTCCTAAACCCAGCTCACGACAGCCCTGGAAAAGGCGCTGCCTTGAGCACAAAACCCTAGAAAAAGACCCTCCTGTGGAAAACTTTACCAAGTTCTTTGTTGTTCACTCCTTAGATGAACAAAGACCCGTTGCAAAGATATCGCCTTTTGTTGTGTCGAAGGTCTTGGAACATCTTATCGGGTTCTCTTATAAGGCCAAGAAACTGCACTCTGGAGACCTCCTCGTTGAGGTCAATTCAAAACTCCATAGCGAAGCATTACGCAGGCTCACAAACATCGTCGATGTGAAAGTGTCGGTGAGTCCTCACCGCACACTCAACTGCATCCGTGGAGTCCTCTCCGAGGACGACCTTCTGGAAGCAAGTGAAGAGGAACTCCTTGAAGGACTAAAAGGCGCCGGCGTTGTCGCTGTAAAACGTATTATGTTCCGTAAAGATGGCAAAGAAACTCCATCAAGACACGTCATCCTGACCTTCGAGAAACATTCCCTCCCCGCAACAGTAAAAGCAGGTTACCTGAATTGCCGCATTCGTCCCTACATCCCCAACCCGCAACGTTGTTTCCGCTGCCAACGATTTGGCCATGGATCACGGAGTTGCAGAGGAAGAGAGACCTGTGCTAAGTGCGGAGGTCAGGATCATGTCGCTGACATCTGCGACGCGGTGGCCCGCTGCAGTAACTGCACTGGACCACACCCAGCCTACTCCCGCACTTGTCCTCTGTGGAAACAAGAAAAAGAAATTCTTTCTCTAAAAGCCAAGGAAAATATCTCGTACCCAGAGGCTAAGAAAAGGTTGTCGTTCCTCTCAAAGGGAGGCTATGCCGAGGTGGTGCGCAGGGGCCCTGCACCACGCTCGGAGTCGAGGGCCACCCAGGTCTCCCCGGAGATGCTGGCGTTGACCCTCAAGGCCCCAACCCCAGAACACAGGCAGCAGCCCCTCAGACACCCCGAGGGAGCACGCACGCTGCCCCCTCACAGAGTGGGACGGCGGCAGCCGTGCCCACTGTCTCTCCTGGGCTCTCCTCGAGAGAGAAGGAGCGAAGCTCTCGCCCCAACTCACTTGAGAAGGGCTCTTCTTCTAGGGAGCGGCGTGACTCTCGCACCGCCCCTGGCTCCAATGGAGTGGAACCGATGGAGCAGGACAATTTGCCCAGCTCCTCCTCCACTCCACCCTGTGGATCGGGCCGAGAGCGGCAACTGCCCTCTCGATTACCCGATCAATCGAAGCCTGCAGGCAAGCCTGCCTGCAAAACTCGGGAGATGGAAGCAGCAGCTGAGGCTGCTGATCCGTCCACAAACCTGTCTGACCTCGAAGACACGGACTGGCAGACCCCAAAAGCCAAGCACAAAACAAAAACGCCCGTTAAGCCTCCTAAATGAACTCTCTACCCAAGACGTTTAATTTTACCCCATGCATTTTTCCTCATGTACATACCCCATATATTTTAATTTTGGAGCTCCCCAATTTCACATTGTCTACTTTTTTAAGTGTATTGCATTGCGATAAATATTTTGAGGCTAGAATAACCTGGCTTTTTAATATTAATTTTATTATTTATTTTTAGTGGTTCTCCGAAATTATGTCCACATTTTAACGACCTTTTAGCTTCACACATTTTATGGCGGGAGGCTTTTTACAGTGGAATTGCAGAGGACTTTTTCACAACCTGGATGACGTTCACTCCTTGCTTCAGGAGTACACACCCTCTGCAGTTTGTCTCCAGGAGACGTATTTGGGACCGTCGAACAATAATTTTTTGCGATCATTTCAAGTCTTTCGCAAAGATCGCATAACAGCGTCGGGCAGTTCCGGAGGAGTTGCCATTGTCGTGGACGGCACGGTGCCAGCTGTTGAAATCTCTTTGAACACTTCTCTGGAGGCTGTTGCAGTACGGTTGATGTTAGATCGCCTCATTAGCGTATGCTCCCTCTACGTACCCCCTTCATCTTCCCTGACTCTGTCCGATCTTGAACACCTTGCAGACCAGCTTCCAGAACCCTATGTTCTCCTAGGAGATTTTAATGCCCACAATCCGCTCTGGGGAAGCCAACGGGTCGACAGCCGAGGATCTGTTGTAGAAAGGTTTCTCTCCCGAAGAGCTGCCAGTCTCCTAAATACTGGTGAAGCCACATATTTCAGCTCGACTCACCAATCGTTTTCCTGCATTGACCTATCTATTGTTTCTTCATCCATGTTCACAAATTTTACTTGGACTGTCCTGAACAACCCACGTGGCAGCGACCACTTCCCTATCCGTCTTATTCCCATAGAGCCCCCACCTATTCTCCCCTGCTCTCCCCCTCGGTGGAAACTTTCTAGAGCAAACTGGGAACTTTTCCGGGAATGTGTAACATCGTCCGTCCTGCCTGCAGCACACTCTATTGATGAAGAAAATGATATCATCACTACTGCCATTGTTGACGCAGCTCGTGCTGCTATCCCACAAACATCGGGTAAGCTACCCAAGCGTCCAAAACCTTGGTGGGATAGCGAGTGCCGAAAGTCAAGAAATCGCCAGAATTGCGCTTGGGCAAAGTATCGGCGGTATCCCACCCCCACCAACCTTCTAGCATTCAAGCGCCTGCGAGCAGAAGCCCGCCGTGTCAGGAGACAAGCGAAACGGCGTTCCTTTCACTCGTATGCTTCTTCGATTAATAGGTTTGCTCCAGCCAAGATTGTGTGGGACAGGGTAAGGCGAATGGATGGTGATTACTCCCACTTTTCAATACCCCTGCTGTCAGCCGACGATGGAGAGGCGTTTTCAACTTTGCAGGAACAGGCCGATGCACTGGGTAGACATTTTGCGCAGGTCTCCAGCTCTGGGAATTATACTGAAAACTTTTTACGCTTTAAAACCAAAGCTGAGAAGGTCCCAATCCGCCGATCTGATAGCTGTGCCGAAGAATATGACCGGCCTTTTACTCTCTCTGAGCTGCATCGAGTTATTGCCTTAGCAAAAACCACATCCCCTGGGGTTGACGACATTCATTACACTATGATCTCCCACCTACCCGAAACATTCCTTGTCATTCTCCTCCAGTTCTTCAACAGAGTGTGGGCAGAGGGGAAGCTGCCGAGCGTGTGGAAAAGGGCTATTGTCATCCCTATCTTCAAACCAGGAAAAGACAGAAGTAAAGCCTCCAGCTACAGGCCTATAGCCCTGACTAGCTGCCTGGGTAAGACATTTGAGCGGCTGGTTAACAATAGGCTCATCTTCATTCTGGAACGGAACTCCCTCTTAAGCAATTTACAGTGTGGCTTTCGTGCTGCCAGGTCCACTACCGACCACCTCGTACGATTGGAAACGGCCGTCCGAGAGGCCTTTATAAACAAGCAGTTTTGCCTTTCAGTATTTTTTGACCTTGAAAAGGCTTACGATACCACTTGGCGGTACGGTATCCTTCAAGACCTTATCAAGCTGAATATAGGTGGGAATATGTTTAATTGCATTGCAGACTTTTTGCAGGATCGCACCTTTCAGGTGCGATTGGGAACAACCCTTTCGTCATGTTTCATCCAGGAGAATGGAGTCCCACAAGGATGTGTCCTGAGCGTTACCCTCTTTCTCATCAAAATCAACTCCCTGTCCCGAGCAATACCACCTTCGGTCTCCTACTCGCTTTATGTTGATGACGTCCAGGTCTGCTTTTCGTCATGTAATTTAGCTATCTGTGAGCGCCAAATCCAAGTAACCATTAATAAAATGAGTAAATGGGCTGATGAGAATGGTTTCAAGTTTTCTGCTGAGAAGACCGAGGCTGTTTGTTTCTCCCGGAGAAGGGGAATGTTTCCCGAACCATCGCTTCACATAAATGGCACACCCCTTCCCGTCCGACCGGAACACAGGTTCCTTGGCGTGACGTTTGACAGCAAGCTTACTTTCGGCCCCCATATCAAGGCACTGAAGCTGAAATGCCAGCAGAAACTAAACATTCTAAAAGTTCTTTCACATCGCACCTGGGGCGCGGACAGGGTATGTCTTTTACGGATTTACAGAGCTGTAGTGCGCTCTACCTTGGATTATGGAAGCATTGTCTACGGATCTGCGAAACCATCCACCCTCAAAATGCTTGATCCCATTCACCACCAGGGGATCCGTTTGGCAACGGGGGCATTCCGTACGTCGCCGGTACTTAGCCTGTACGCTGAATCGCATGAGTGCTCACTCGAGAGACGTAGACTTTTCCTCGCTGTTCAGTACTTCCTAAGACTCCGTTCCTTTCCACAAAATCCTGCTTATGAAGTAATTAAAAACATAAACTATGAGCGCTTATTTCAGCACAAACCATCTGTAACCCCTTCCTTTGCACTACGTGTTAAAATTGCTACGGAAAAATACAATTTTGATGCTCTTTCTCCTGTCCTTGAAATTCAACAAAGAACTGCACCTTGGAAAGTTGCCAATACTCGTTGTAATCTTTCTTTGACCAAGCACAAAAAAGATACAGTTGACCCCAGTGTTCTCAGACAAGAATTCCTAGAGCTGTATACCTCGTACAATGGCTACAAGCACTTCTTTACTGATGGTTCAAAAAGCACAGACTACGTTGGCTGTGCCGCTATCGGCGAGGGCTACAGGTCTGTAAAAAGGATAAACAAAAATGCCTCAATTTTTACTGCCGAGCTTTATGGTCTGATAACGGCAGTTGACCACATTGTCAAACATCGATATAGAAAGTCTGTCATTTTCTCCGACTCTCTGAGCTCACTGAAAGCACTCAACTCTCCAACGTCTTGGAAGCACCCTCTGCTGGTGCAACTTTGTAATGCACTAACACAAGCACTAGCAAAGAAAATAGAGATAGAATTCTGCTGGGTCCCTAGCCATATTGGCATTGATGGCAACGAGCTAGCTGACCGTGCAGCTTCTGCGTGTGTAGATAGGACAGTTGACTATAACAGCATCCCTGCTACTGATTACCGAGTAGCACTAAAGAGGCAAATAAAATATGTCTGGCAGAGGGAATGGGATTCCCAGCTGCAAAACAAACTTCATCTAATTAAGCCCATCCTGAGTGAGTGGCGCAGTGCCAGACACCGAGAGCGTTTTTATGAGATAGTTTTATGCCGGTTGAGAATAGGACATACTCACCTTACCCATAGCTACCTCTTGTGTAGGGAGAGTGAACCGACCTGCGACTTTTGTTCTGAACCATTAAGTATACTTCACATTTTGATAGTTTGTCCACACTTTGAAGAGAACCGTCGAACTTGTTTCTCTATATTTTATCGGGAACATGTACCATTTCACTTGGCTCTTTTACTAGGCGATGAGCCTCTTGTCCCATTCTCACAAGTTTTTAATTTTTTGGAAGAAATTAATATTTTGCGGAAATTATAAGTCTAGTTTCCAGTAATGTCTGCTTTGAGGCTTTAGTCAGTCTTTAAAAATTGTAGGTATCTTTTACACAATGTTTCTGGCGCACTCCTAGCCCCGGGCGCTGCCAAGCGCCACGTAAAACCCCAAAACCAACCAACCTTCCATTGAACATTCACTGTATGTCGACGACCTACAGATATTTTCCTCTTGTAATCTGTCCAGTGTGAACGCCAGCTGCAGCTGGCAATTAATAAGATCAGTAAGTGGGCCGACGTGAAAATGGCTTCAGGTTTTCATCCGGAAAAACGGTGTGCGTTCCATTTTCTCTTCCGACGAGGGCTGTCCCTTGATCCAGTGTTGGAACTGAACAGAGCACCTATACCAGTTAAAGCCGAGCATAAGTTTCTGGGAGTCATATTTGATAAGAAGTTGAATTTTATCTCTCACTTAAGGAACTGAAACAAAAGTGCCTGAAATCCCTAAACATCCTGAAAATTTTGTCACATAAAACTTGGGGCTCTGACAGACTATGCCTGCTATGCTTGTATAACGCTTTGGTACGATCCCGTCTTGATTGTGGTGCCGTCGTGTACAACTCTAGAACGTCGAACGCATCCAGTGGCGCGCTGCGGACGGCAGAATTCAGGCCTTCTGCTGCCGTGACCTCCGTGATGGTATCTTCCTTCGCCTCGCCTCCACCAAACCATGTGACACAGCCTTGTCGAGCCTTCGTCGCGCCACGGGGTGTTATTGTCTTCGCTTGGCCGATGTCCTCGTGCAGAGCGCCTTGATTGCATCTTCTGACTTTAGATTGTCACAACGGACTGGAGAAATTCCAAACTTTTCAGCAGGCGACGGCTTTCTTCTGTCCACTTGCAACTTGCCGGGATGCTACAGCTTTATCTCGTAGGATAAAACTTTCGCGTTTTGCTTGGTGGTGCCATCGTACCAGGCCAAAAGCCCACGAACTGTCGTCGTCGCACGCACACCGCTCGCATCGTACTGCGACTGATAAAATGGCAACCAACTAAAAGAAAAAATAATAAAAAGGACGACTGAGCTTTGGCTTTGGATAGTCTGCAGGCAGAGCATTATCAAGCCAAGAGCTAGGGTGCATCGGTGCAACAGCCGTAGAAGGCTAGCCTCATCACCGCCGCCATCAAGTAATGGCGGCCTGCACGCCCGGGACGCCCGGTCAACGTTGCGCTCGGATACCAGTTTATCAGTGACAGTTCCTGGTGGTTCAATCACGCGATTTGAACTTTATAGTAGACGTATATTATGTGTCAAAATGCACCAGTGCTCGGAAGTTTGTTTTCCGTACGGAAAATTAAACTTTCGAATTTCAATTGCCCTGTAAAATTTCTCGCTCAACCGAACAGCACAAAAAACGGTGTTCGCTGTCAGTAGAATTTTATGCATTGACTCCTATGGACCGTTGACGGGGGATCCGAAAATATTCGTTAGAACCGGAAATTTCGTTGAAGCGGCGTTCGTTGAAGCGGGGTCCGACTGTACACTCAATTTTATACAGATGGCTCCAAGACTTCTTCTGCAGTGGGATCGGCTGTTTATTCTGAAGGTTTCATACAGGCCCAGCGGCTTAGCTGCATAGCTAGTATTTTTACTCGCGGAGCTTATACGGTGTTCTCCTTGCAATCGAATATATCACCACCAGCAAAACAATGAAGGCAATTCTTTTTGTAGACTCCCAAAGTGTCATCGTTGCCCTCTGCTCTGTAAGAGATACAAAAAACATGCTCGCTAAGCTAATACGCTTATAAAATCAATCGCTGCTTAGAGCGCGGGTTCGATTATCAAATTCTGCTGGATCCCAAGCCATGTTGGGATCAAAGGCAATGAGAAAGCAGACCAGCTGGCTACCTCCGCGAGCAATCTCCTAGAAACCCGACGAGGCATACCCTTTTCAAGATATCAAAACCCTCCTTAGGAAAGCTCTCCTCGATGCTTGGCAATCTGAGTAGAACCTAGAGAGTGCAAATAAGCTGCATGCTATTAAGCCAATTTTGGGGTTGTGGGAGAATTCATCTCAGTAAAAACCGTTTTCATGAGGTTCTCTTGTGCCGTCTTAGAATTGGCCACACCTTCCTGACTCACGGACATCTTCTTTGCGGAGAAGACGCTCCAAGTTGCGAGCATTGCGGTGAACCTTTGACAATTTTGCATATGTTGTGTGCCTGTCCAGGCCTTGAGCAGAACCGGCTTGCCTGTTTTCCAGAGCTTTTTACATATCAGATTCCTTTCCATCCAACACTTTTTTTAGGCGAGCATCCCATCATTCCATTTAATCGGGTCCTCAACGTTTTCCAAGCATGTGGCCTTCTACACAAAATTTAAGTACTGCATTTTCTGTTCACCATAAACATATAAAAAACATCAGCATCACGTGTGCTCTCAATTACCGCTACTGTGAGTTGCATTAGTCCTCGTAGTCTGGCGCAGCATGGCCTTCGTCGCTTTTGCGCCATTAAACCGTTAATCATAATAATCATGATATCTTTAAAACTAAGCATGATAACGAGAAAAAATTACACCTTGCAATTCAGGGACGCTGGCTGCGCTGAAAACAGTCATAATCCCAAAATCGAAACTATGGACTGGAGTTGCCCTTAAGCCGTACTTTTGCTCGGTGGTTATTTATGCTCAACAGTGTACTTCGAGATATCACACGGCTTCCGCAGTTGCATGAAGTTCAACGAAACATGCCCGAGTGCTTTCGGGAGTTTCCAGATACACGCATTGTACTGGACTCCACTGAGGTTCGGATTCAGAAACCCTCTGCCCTGGAAGCACAACGAAAGACATTTTCCAGCTACAAACATGCTAACACTATGAAGTGTTTGGTTGGCATTACACCCGACTGCCTCATAGCATTTGTATCAGATTTGTTCGGAGGCAGTACAAGTGATCGTGCCATTGTTGACAGGTGTGGAGTGTTAGACCTGCTTGAAAGCGGAGATGCAGTAATGGTAGATAAAGGATTCAAAGTGCAAGATCTCCTTCCTGTCGGTGTCAAACTCTACATTCCACCGTTCCGAATCGCAGGGGAAAAACAAATGAGCCGAGAGGATGTTGTGTGCACGCGAAAGGTAGCAGCGGCTAGAGTACATGTGGAGAGAGCCATTAGGCGTATCAAGGAGTTTCATGTCTTTGACACTCCGCTGCCCTTAAACATGGCCGACATTGCTGACGAGATCTTTGCGACGTGTGCACTACTATCCAACTTTCATGGACCTCTCATCCAAGATGAAGAGATAATAGAGTAAAAAGAATTTGACTAAAAGATATGGCAGTAGCTGTACAATGTTAATTCGTAAACCTAATGGCGCTACTTGGTTGCCTAATGTTCGGGTCCCACTAGAGCGACAAACAAACAACCGACACTGATAAGCCTCAAGCACATGCAGCATGCACGCAAAGGCACCTTAGGCAGGCTTGCAGTGTCTCGGTGCTCGTGAAGTAAGCACGAGGGATTGCAATCCTGCAAGAGGTGTCTGCGCATGTATGCTGTATGTGCTTGAGGCTTGTCGATGTCAGTTGTTTTTGTTTGCTCTAGTGGGACTCGGATATAAAACATTGAGCTCTTGCCTGGTCACAAATAAATTCATTACAAACAGGCAGGCATGCCTTCACCAGAAGGTGTAGTGCTATTGGAGCTCAAGCTTCACTCATCGTGCAGTAGTGTTAAGGTTGTGGTTCACTGTACATGCATAGAAAGAGGGTACACAGATTGTATTCACTGTTTTAAGATTTGCAATATATTTCAAAAGCACTCTCTGTTGCATTCAAAACAAAAGTGTGTGTGTATGAATGCACAGCCTGAAATTAATTAACATAACATTCAAACAAGGCATTTCCACCTCCAGAGCAAAGCATACTTGAAAAGCCAGTTTCTGCACATAATGTTTGTTATGAAGATAACATTTCAAATTTCCACCTGCTTGCAATGAGGAAAATAAATGTGAACATGTGTCAAGTCAATATCATGTCATTACAACCCATGAAACATCACAGTCTAAGCTCATTACAACAGACCTAGTTACAACAGACATTTGGATATAACATACCGATTTGTGAAGTTTAGTTTGTTGTCCTCTACATACCACTGACTCAACTTCATAAAGTTGAACCTCAATTTAACGAAGTCACCGGAACCCGCTAATTATTTCGTTAAATCAGGAACTTCGTAAAATCGAGGAAGGGAGACCTCGTGCATAGGTTGCGCGAGGGAATCCGAATTTGTTTGTTACATCGGGAAATTCGTAAAATTTAGGTTTAACTGTATTTACATACAACATACTGCTCTTACAACAGACTGAAATACTGGTCAAAATTAAGGTCTGTTGTACAGAGCTTAGACTGTACTCGACGTCAACTTGTTTGTGATACATTGCCTAGGATAGCGTAGCTTCCACAGCGCTGCAACCTGGCACTGCTGCGAGAATATGTGGTTGCGTCTTGCGTCGCCTCCTTCGCATGCGCTCGCACAACTAGCTGGGACAGAGTTGGAGCACTGCAAAAGCTACGCTTGCTCGGCAACGTACCACAAAATAGATCATGCCGAGTGTAGACTGAACTCATTTTAGCTTTCTTATGCACAATTTCAGTGCTTCTGCGTTGCCCTCGCAGAGATAAAACCCCTCCTTGTACTTGAGGTAGGGAACATAGCCCTTGCCTGTTGTGTACAAAAAGTTCAGCATTTTGATGCGACGTGTCAGAAGCTCGGGGACGATGCAAAAGCGATAAAAGTAGTGGAGGCCGGGAAGAACCTCGCTGTCCCAGAAGAACTGGTCAAAGTAGACTCGTTCTACGGAGAGCGAGTCCCACAGGTCGCCGTTGTCCGTCCATACAGCGAAGTCGCACCACTGTACTCCAAGAACTGCCATCTGCCCTTGTACTTGGAAGTAAAATGGGTGTGTTTTCTTGAGTTCCACGTTTCCATTCACAATATGGCAGCAAAAGTCACTGAACTTGCATGCTTCAGCAGGAGTCATATTTCGCTTGGAGGCAGGACACTTGACCTCCAGAACACCTTTGTCGTTTCCTTCCAAGATGATCCGATCTGGAGATACTGCTATGTAAGGGTATTCATGGTGTATGTGAAGGCCCGTCTCTTCCACCAGGATCTCTTTGTCAAAGCATGACATCAAACCTAAGTATGCCGCCACAGCAACTGGCTCTTTGTCAATGCCGTACTGCCTAGGGTCTCCAGGCTTCAGTTTCTGAACTTTTGGATACAAAATGTCTCGCACCAAGCTCTCGGGACGGGTGCAGTGCACAATCTTTCGGAACATCGACGCTCCCAGGCGGCCAACCTTCTCCCTCTTCCAGGCAGGATTCCTGTTCTGTCCCAGCGTTGCCTTGCATACTGCAGTCCTCTCTTCCTCGCTAAGTGGAGAGATGGATGCCACGTAGCTGGCAGAAATCTCCAGGCTTGCTTTTGAAAGCAGGTTGTCAGTGTCTTTCAGGAGTATGCTGATTAGGTGGGTCTTGGGACTTTCACAGCATAGCGGCTCCACAGTGCATTTGGAGCATCAGACACTAGCTCTCTTAACACCTTTGCAGTCTGGGGGTTCCCTGGATCTATGCAAGCTGAAGCAGGGCACACACGACGCTTGGGCTGTTGCGGTGTCGACTTGTTTAAGACATGCTTCCTGAAAGTGATCTCCTTCAGGACACTCGCCGATGGTTTCTTGGCTGTAACACACAAAAAAATAAAAGATTAGCAGGTTACGAAATGTGAAGTCCTGCATGCAAGTCCATTTATGGTTCCATGTACTTGGCATACATCTGCATTCTGTACTCATCCCAGCAAAAAGCAGCTAAATGTGCAAAATAATATCTGAAAGCCTGTAAGTGCATAGATCAGTGTATCTGACATATTTTGTCCAGGCTCCAGCCATGCATTATTCTTGACGTCAGAATGACCACTAAGTGTAACTTTTGGTGTGTAGAAACGACACAATACTGCACTCACTGCACAAACGTACGTGTTTCAGCATAGCACTCGGAGAACCAATCACTGTAATCTAGGGAGGAACGAGAGCTCAACAAATAATGGGCGGACAGTGTGTTTAAACCAAAATTGATGTCTGTGATGAAACACCGAGTGATATATGAAACGTCATGCTAGGTGTCTCATCCTATATTTGCACGCTATGTTTTTAGTGGTCTAAGCACAGTTTACGAACCACATGTGCTGACCTTCCACAGATTGCAGTACACGGTAGACACATACGCGTGTTTAGGATGTGCTCAGGATCGTGCAAAGCCATGCAGATGACCGAGATGAAAATACGTAAAAGTGGGAGGGAATGAACGATAACGAAAGAGGGACATTGGAGACAGACAATACAGGCCTGTATTCCTGTTTGTCTTAAATGTCCCTCTTTCGTTATCATATATTAGAAACCAACACGCTCAATCACCTACAGGGTATAAACGAGCTTCTGTATTCAGTTGATGCATCCTACTCGACTATGCTATCTGTGAAAAATGTACATTGATGGGCATTACTTCCATTTGCAAGTGCAGCATGCTCTGGACCATTTATCAGAAAAGAACCGTCCTACTTGCGTGAGCACAAGTGCAAATGAATGATAGTGTAAAATACCATGATCACCACCCACCTTGAGCAGGTGCAATCCATTTACAGCTGATGTCGGTGCTTGATGGATCCTGGATGTCGCCCAGAGCAAACGGAAGGCCAGCAATGTGTTGGCAGGTTCCGCTTAACCTGCAGGTTACATTTCAGTTAAATGAATCAGTAATAACTGACGTATGTGTGTATCATACAAAATAATATGCACGTCAATGGTTTATTCAGGTGAAAACTGCTCCCATTACTAAGCTTTTCGCTATTTCTGTGGTGCACGCCGAGTTACCACCAGCAAAAATATAAGGTTTGATGATCGCTCGCCACTTATTCTAACGTTGTCATGCACCTCGTATTTTGGCGAAGAGAGAAGTATAGACGGACTTTAATGCGCTAACATAATACGAGGTGTACTATGAGCGAAGGCGTCACCTGTCGGCTGCCTGAGGGAGATGCAAACCTGTACAGCCTCGTAACTTTTAAGCTCGGCGATTCGTCACGGTTTTTAGGTGTAGGAAAATACTCACCCTGCTACGCAGTTGCAGTGTGCTTGTACGATTTCAGCGCTCTTCGAGAACGACACAAGCTGTTTGTAATGTCCGGGTTTCATTGACGGGGCACACAGGCTCCTGACGAGGAAAATGGTAGGATCCGGATCAAAACTGTTCACCATGATCTTTCTCACGTACGACTCCTCCTTGAACGCCCATCCCTTCTTGCCTTGCTTGCACGCGGTCGCGAAGTGCCGCTCTACGCTGACGGCGGATACGACCGGCACCGAGCAAGCATCGGCAGTCCACCCGTCTTGAAATCCATACAGACGGACGAAGTCATCCGTATCATAGATTGCAGGTTTTCCCGGCCCTCCGGGGCCGTTCTCAGCCATCTCCGCAGATACACTAGGCAAACTAAACACGTATTCAATGGCGAAACCTAACCTCAACAACGTTTTCGTTCGCACGCCAAACTGTCGAGGTAGGAAACTTGGGGAGACTGAAGAAGCCGGAGTCGTTGACGGAGCCACCAAACGTTTTGAATTATCCCCGCGAGGGCGCGCCACCAATCTGTCGCAAAAACTCTGAAAAAGGTCAATTATTAACTTTTGAACTCCTTGTCTGATTTTAAGGAAATTCGGAGAGGGCATTTATGAGCAGATGCAGGGACACTGCAAACTTTGACTTCTCTAGAAAAAACTATGTAAAAAGTCACATATTTGTGTATGAGGCTGTGGCACCTTTCCTTAGGGAATCTATCGAATGCAAATGAGATGTTAAACCACTGTTTTTATTGCTTGGATATAAAATAGAGGGTATGTGGCTTTGGGCTATCTAATTTGTATGATTCAAATGTAAGTATTTCAGAGAGAAATTCTGTCTCCAAAAATCAGATGCACTTTCTTTGAATGCCATTTTGCCAAAATGTCGCTTTTTCTCAGTGATGACTTGAACTTAAAACAAAATGAAGTAGATAGCTCAATTCCTGAGTAAATTTCAGTTCAGAAACACTTTCAACGAGGCATCTGGATATTTTTACCATCAAACGATAGATTCCTTGCTACGAAATTAGCAGCAAAAAAGTGAAACTGAGAAAAATGCATTCAAACATTGAGCACCTTTACTTTATTATTTTGGCCCAGTCTGTGTCCACTAAAAGGCGCCAGCAGAGTAGGTCTCCCCTTCGGGTGCCTGGTCCCTCTGTGCCTTGGCGATCGCCGCCAGCTTCCTCTGCTTATGGGCCACTTTCGAAGAGTTGAGTGCCTTCTGCTTCGCTTGGAGATTTTGGCTTGGAGGGCCTTGTCACTTTGCTGAACCTTGTGGCTTCCGGGCTGTATTCCCATCTCATGGAGGGCCCTCTCAAAGCCCTTGGGGCCCAGGTTAAATTCCAGCACTGCAAGAGCCACGGCAGTTTCCATAGTTCTTCAAGAGGCGAAATCCGTCTTGGGACACCGCCTCCACACCAGAGCATTGAATGACTCGTTGTTGTTCTGTGTTCCCATCCTAGCACACGTCTCGAGTAGGTCCCGCCGTGAGAGTCTATTGTAGAGGGGCACCAACTCCTTTGCGATGTCTCTGGAGAAGGCAGGGCGGTGTGGCTGTGGCTTCGTCGGCTCTCCTGCTGCCTCCAGCACTTTGTGGCGATTGAAGTGACACCAGGAATGTTCTTCATGAGGGCAGGCCTGATGCCGGGGCTAGGTAGTACTTGCTGTTGGCTGCTCTACCGGGGTCGTCAAAGAACACAGAGTACACGGCCTTTGTGTCAAAGTCCTCCTCGTCGGCCGGGTGCAGCTTATTATCAATGACGGTGATAATAAGCTGCACGATGTGCAGCTTATTATCACTGTCATTCGGAAACCGAACAAGAGCGTGCATTGTTTGCAGGTTTCGGAACCACAGTCGAAGTTAACTAGCAAATACGCACACGCGATCGGCAAAACAAGCTATAAAACGGAGTGACAAGCCTAATCTGGCTCCGCCTAGGCTTGGCTACAATATCAGGTATCGGGCCAGTCTGGATTTGAACTTTTGCGATTGGAAACAATGGGGCTGATTGAACTGCATCTCTCGTGCAGCTGCAATTCAAAGGCTTTATTAAATATGGAACACTTTATAAACAATTTTACACAAAAGTTGAGTTGTGTAATCATCATTATCAGTTGTTTAGTGTTCAGTAGTCATCATCATCAACTGTTCATTTCTGGTTGCACGCCTGAACGCCTCTGCCAATGCCTCCCCTCTGCGCTACTTTTGCTTACTTCTCAGCTTTGTCATGGGTCGCATCCTCACGCCGTGATTTGCCTTCACTGCCGTGGAAGATGCTCTCCAAGCACAGAGCTCGGAAACGGTATTGAGAGCCGAGTGCCGTGCCTTATGACTGCATCCACAAGTCTACAGCACAAAGGCTTAGGACAGACGACGTTAGTGCAAGCCTCAGTTGCAACATAAAGTAACTTTGGGTCAACAGTTCCAAGCACGTCAACTCAGTCCACCAGTACTTACTGGCAATGGCCCAATTACTTCTTCTGAACATGGCAACACAGCTCGATCTACTGAAAGTACTGACGAGGGAGACGAAGTTGACCGCTGCTCTGAACGCTCTCCGGGCTTGTGTGCCGCAGATGCATGCAGTGAACGGAAGTTCCTTTATTTCACAACTCTACTGGGGAACGGAACGTCAATGTCCACGCCCTGGTGCTCATTATGGACTATGTCATCGTTGAGAGGCTCCTTAAGCTCCAAAACAAGATGCTGGGGAAGGATATTCATCCAGAAAATCAATATCTGTTCCGAAAGTTCGCCAACGCTTCTTCTGAGGACATCACATTCCACTACTGTCCAACGTGCGAGTCATTTTTAGAAAAGACTACGGGCAATCTGCAGGCAAGACAACGCATCTCGCCCACATGCTATGTGTGCAAGAAGCAATACGTTGGACAAGATTTAATGTCCAGCGGGAGCTTTTTTGTTAGCCTTCACGTGGAAACCCAGCTGGCTTCTGTCCTCTCAGATGAAGCCATACAAGAAAAACTCGTCGAGTCCTTAGCGTATGTTAGTGCTCCTCAAGGAACGGGAAAATCGGACTTGGTGGATGGAGACCTGTACCGTGAACAACGGACCCAGCTCAATTGTGGCCCTCATGATCTAACCGTGTCAATGAACGCCGACGGAAGCCCGACTTTTAAGTCGTCTAACTACTCTATCTGCCCAGTTCAACTGGTAATTAATGAGCTGCCACCTTCCCTGCGTTGGAGGTCTATTGTCTTGCCACTGCTGTGGTGGAAACAAGCACCCAACATGACGTTGCTACTGCGAGCCTTCTCGAAGCAAATGGAGAGACTGGCCAAACAAGGGATCAGTTGGGATGCTCAGGGCGTCACAGTAACCTCTAAAGTCCGTTTCGTGTTATTTTAACCTTTTAAGTGCTACACATGTAGGAAAAATATGGTGCAACATTTTGTTCTACTCGATTGCTCATTGATGTGATTTATCACTGTTAAAGAGGGGTGCAACGAAAAAGACTGACAAGATGAACTTTTATTATGGAAGTTTATGTTGTCTGTCCTTTTGCTTCACCCCTCCTTAACAGCAGTGTCATTACAATCCCGCCTCGTTCAGTCCTAAAGCGATTTATCTTTTATATAAATGCATATACTGTCCTTTTTTCAACAGTTGTAATTCCTGTTAATCTGTGCAGTTGCAAATCGCGTAGCAACATAAAGTAACAAAAAATCATAGTATTAACTTGTTTAATAAAAATAGAAGTTTGACGTGAATTGCCGTGTATGTACGCTGAATCGTAAGATTCAAAATGTCAGACAACTTTGTTTACAAACACATCTGTTTTTTGACAGCTGTACAAATTGCAGTTCCTTTGTTTCGATATGCCAGTGCCTTTTATGTCACCAATGCAAGGCTATTTAAGTGCTGCACAAATGACCACTTCGCAATTTATCAAACTCTCTCTGCTGTGTTATTCAGCTTTATAGTAGAGGTAACCCCGAAGGGGGCACCTGTGAAAGCAGGTGTTTGGAGAGTGGCGTCTCCACGGACCCCGAGCCATGCGGGTTCGCCCGCCCACGTCTGGCTGGTGCGTGGCTTTCCCGTGTCCGGGGAAAAGGGCATCCTGGTGGTTGAGCCGAGCCCGGGGTAGGTTTGGACCCTTCGGGGCCCCCGGGTGAGGCAATACACCACTTCGGCTCCCGCTTCTCGTAGACGGGAGTCCTGGTAAGGCCCGGCCAGGATGATTCAGCCTAGTCGCCTTTTCTTCTACTATCCCCTCCAATCTTTCACCTTTACCTTTCCTGTTTCTTTTTCTTCTCTCTCATTTCTCTTACTCCTTTTTCACCCCTCTTTGGCGGCAAGGGCTAACCTTGGGTGGCAATAGACCTCTGTCTTGACCCACACTTGGGTATAGTTTCCCGGCAGCACTGTTAGCGTAACGTCTCCAGCCAAGCCCTTCTTGTTATGGTGCATTACCTAACCCCTTGTTGGGCTCGGTGGTGGGCGGTGCACCGCGGATTTCGAACACTCTTTGCCTCCCTATGGCGCCCCACCCCTCTAAACCCCGTTCAGGGCACGCCCTTAAAAGGCGCTGCCTTGAACACAAAACCATTGACAAAGATCCCGAGATAGAATCCTTCACAAAGTTTTTTGTTGTTCACTCTCTTGATGAACAGAAGTCAGTTGCAAAGATGTCGCCTTTCATTGTAGCCAAAGTTCTAGAGCACCTTGTAGGGTTTTCCTACAAAGCAAAAAACTGTACTCTGGAGACCTCCTTGTGGAGGTAAACAGCGAAAAACAAAGCGAAGCACTCCTCAACCTGACCACCATTGTTGACGTAAAGGTGTCGGTGAGTCCTCATCGCACACTTAACACCATTCGTGGAGTCCTCTCTGAGGACGACTTTTTGAACACCAGTGAAGAAGAACTCCTCGAGGGACTGAAAAGTTCTGGCGTTGTCGCTGTTAAACGCATCATGTTTCGAAAAAATGGTGAACAGATTCCTTCTAAACATGTTATTCTCACCTTTGAAAAGCACACACTCCCAGAGACCGTTAAGGCAGGATACCTGAACTGCCGCATTCGCCCTTACGTCCCCAACCCCCAGCGGTGCTTCCGTTGCCAACGTTTTGGTCACGGAGCACGCAGCTGCCGAGGGAAGGAGACGTGTGCAAAGTGTGGCAGTCAGGGCCATGTTTCTGACATTTGTGAGGAGGCTGTGGCCCACTGTGTTAATTGCGGTGGACCACACCCCGCTTATTATCGTACCTGCCCCTCGTGGAAACAAGAAAAAGACACCCTTACCATCAAAGTGAAAGAGAACATTTCGTATTCTGAAGCTAAAAAACGATTCTCCTTCGTGTCAGAGGGGAGTTTTGCCGACGTGGTGCGCAGGGGCCCTGCACCACGCTCGGAGTCGAGGGCCACCCAGGTCTCTCCCGAGATCTTGGCGGCCGACTTCGGGGCCCCAGCTCCCCAACAGGGGCAGCGGCAGCTTCCCCCAGTCCCTGGGGGTAGCACGAGTGCTGCTCCCCCATCCAAGGACAGGCCGGCAGCAGCCGCGCCTTCCCCTCTCCTAGGTCCCCTCCTAGGGAGAGAGAGCGAGTTTCTCGCTCTTGCTCGCTGGAGAGGACCCCCTACCAAGGGAGCAGCATGGAGCCCATGCAGCTCCAGTGAAAGGAGGGGACAAGACGAACTCGGGTGAGCCCTTATTGCCCAGTTCGTCCACCGCTCCTCCAGCCGGCCGTGGCCGGGGCTTGCCACCCCGTGGGCCAGGCCGGACAAGCCCCGCATCGACTCCAATGGACACTTCTCAGGAGGCGGAGATGCCAACACATGTTGACACTCTGTCCACTCCTGGGTCTGACCAGGATGGCATGGAATGGGAGACGCCCTCCCGCAAAGCCAAGAAGAAACAGCCTGTAGTACCGCCCAAATGATGACCCCGTCAGTAGCCGTATTGTGGCCATATCTTCTTAATTTCCGTTGGCTCTCCATGGTTTTATTTATTTTACTATGTTTCACTCATTATATATTTACATATTTACACACTTTTTAATAGATGACTAAGTTACATTTTATGCAGTGGAACTGTCGCGGTATTTTAAGAAATATTGATGATGTTAACTATTTCATGGATGATGCTTCGGCCCATCGCTCTTGCTTTGCAAGAAACCCACCTTCAATCAAATTCTTTTAATATTTTAAGACATCATCAGGTTTTTAGGAAAGACCGTCCCGCTTCTCCTCCTTCTGGTGGTGTTGCAGTGGTTGTGCAGAGTGGAGTCGCTTGCTCTCAAGTTCCACTCTGCACGCCACTGGAAGCTGTTGCAGTGCGTCTCCTCGTGGACCGCCTTGTAACAGTTGTCTCTTTATACTTGCCACCAAATGTTCCTTTGAATCTTCAAGAGCTGCAGGGACTTGTAGGACAGCTTCCTCATCCTTTTTTAATTTTAGGTGATTTTAACGCTCATCATCCTATGTGGGGTAGTACCCGTCAGGACCCCCGTGGTGGTGTATATTGAACGTCTTTTATTGTCTTCTGGGCTGTGCCTTCTTAACGGGAGAGAGCCAACTTTTTTAGTGCGGCACACAACTCATTCACATCTATTGATCTTTCTATCGCTTCACCTTCATTACTTCCTTGCTTTTCCTGGAAGGTTCTTCATATACCCTTTGGAAGTGATCACTATCCAGTTATTTTAGAAAGTACCGTTCCATTGCCTAATCTTTTAAAACGGGTCCCTAGGTGGAAGTTAGACAAGGCTGACTGGACGCTTTTTAATCTTCACTCCACTTTAGATCCTTCGATTCTTTCTTCTATGTCCCCTGAAAACGCTACACTTCATGTCACTGAGCAAATACTAAGGGCTGCTCAGCAGTCCATTCCACAAACATCTGGTAATATACCCAAAAAATGTAAACCTTGGTGGAATAAGGAGTGTGCCACAACCCGGGCGGACCAAAATAGGGCGTGGGGCAGATTTCGCAGATACCCCACTTCAAGCAACCTTGTTGAGTTCAAGCGACGAAAAGCCAAGGCTCGTCGGACTAGAAAGCAAGCAAAGCGCAAGTCGTGGATAAAGTATCTCTCTTCTCTAACTAGCTTTGTCCCAGCCAAAGAGGCCTGGGACAGATATCGGAAAGTAAATGGAGATTATAGGTGCTTTGCTATTCCAACATTTAACGCTCCTTCTTCATCACTAAGAGACATTGGTAATATACTCGGGGAACACTTTTATAATTCATCTAGTTCGGCCAACTACAGTGCTAACTTTGTACAGTTGAAAGCTCGTGCCGAGCGACAAAAGCTTGTTATGTCGGGAGGAAATTCAGCATCTTATAACCAACCTTTTACGCGATGCGAGCTTGAGATGGCCCTTAATGTAACTAAGCTCTCTGCCCCTGGGCCCGATAGAATTCACTATGAAATGCTTCGCCACCTTTCTTCGGAATCCCTTGAAAACCTTCTCCTCTTTTTCAATCTTTTGTGGAAAAAGCATGTTTCCCTCAAGCTTGGAAACATGCACATATCATCCCCCTTCTAAAACCTAATAAAGACCCCTCACAACCATCAAGTTATCGCCCAATTGCACTGACGAGCTGCCTCAGGAAAACATTTGAAAGGCTCATAAACAGGCGACTGGTATACATGTTAGAAAGCCAGAGGGTCTTTGATAATAATCAGTGTGGGTTCCGCCGAGGTCGATCTACCCTTGACCACTTAGTTCGCCTGGAAACTGTGATACGCGAAGCATTTGTAAACAGGCAGCACTGTGTTGCGGTTTTTTTCGACTTAGAAAGGGCATATGACACAGCGTGGAGGTATGGGATTCTCCGAAACCTGTATGCTTGTAATATCCGTGGCCGTATGCTTCGATGCATAAAGGAATATCTGACGGACAGGACTTTTCAAGTTCGTCTTGGTTCAGTCCACGGTGTAGGAAGGAGAGGTGACTGAACGACTGCGGCGCGCGGCCGCGACGAGCGTAGCCCGTAACGCTCGCAGTTGGCCGCCTCTCCGCCAGATGGCGAGACTAACTCAAGCCCTCGCAGCCCGCGACCGGCCGCTTGTTGAGCGTCGAGACTCGGGCCACTCGAGCGTCGACTTCATTGCTTCGTTTTTTGGTCACACCTCGCATGCGTGTTTGATGATCTTATGAGGTACCTGTGACATGGGGAAGTGCTTTGTGCCCAATTGCAAGAGCGGCTACAAGTCATGCAAGAAGAAATTCTCGTTGTTCAAGCTGCCCGTAGACGCCGAGAAACTCGCGGCGTGGAGGCGGGCGATACCACGGGAGGATCGTGTGCTGTCACGGAAGGACCTTGTGTGCGAGCGACATTTTGCGCCACATTTCGTGGTAAAGACGTGGAGTGCCGAGTTCAACGGACATCTCCTCATGCAAGGCGACCGGAGAGCCACGTTAGCGAAGGACGCTGTTCCATCAATTTTTGATGGATGCCCCGCGTACCTCACGAAGCAAGTAAAGCCTCCGAGGAAACCAGCTAAGCGGAAGGCCAACACCAGTGAGCTGCCAGCGAAGTCACGCCGCGTGTCTCCCGGGGACGGAGAATGCACTCAAAGCGCAGCAGGTGCTGTAGTTGCCCATGACAATCTACCGGAAGATGATGACAACACGCCTGACTCCTCAAGAAAGAACAGAAACGGAACTGCTGAGCTAGCCCCATCCGCCTTTGACGTGCTGTTTGACAGTGCACAGTCTGCGCGTCTTCCCGAATCCTCTTGGGCTGTACATCGCGTCGATATGGAGGGCATTCGAGATGTTGTGTACTCCAAAATTGCAGTGAAGCAAGACTCTGTGGCACCGACCCTCTACATATCCAAGGCGGTGCACATCAAAAGCGACAGGAGCGTGAACGTTCTTCTGCTGGGGAAGTCCCTCGAACCTGCCTATGTTGCGGTAAGTGCGACCGTGACGACACTCTCTGACGTGGAGCAAGCAGTGAACGCCGTAGAAGCAATCAAGGTTTGCTCAGGCGGCCCCAGCATTAAGGAATATCCTAAAGCGGAGCCCGAGTGTGCTTATGTGGATCCTCAAGGAAAATGGAGGCATTCTAGGTGCACAATGACAGTGACCGAAGGGAGTGTCTGCAAGGCTTGCAGCACTCTCTGTAACACCTTGCGCATTCATACGTCTCGTCAGATGGCTAGAAAAAAAGAACACAGGGTGCTTCAGCGTATTAGGACACCATCGCAGTCTAGCCGAAGGGAAAAGATTGAAACACTCCGCAGGGCCAAGAAGTCGCTAACAAGATCAAAGGTACGTCTTTTGGCAAGAAACAAGGTGCTGTTGAAGGAACTGAAGCAGTCAAAGGACAAGATGAAGTCACTTCAAAATGAAGACCTCCAGCACCGCCTGCAGCAGCACAAGATCCCGTCAGCACAGTTACTTCTCATTACAGAGTGTCTTTCAGCAGCAAAATGCACAAATAAGAGGAACCGAAGATACAGTGATGACTGGCTGCTGCTGTGTCTCCTACTTCATATTCGCAGTTCCTCTACATATTCGTTCTTGAGAAACAATGACATCGTCCCACTCCCCTGCGTCACCACCATCAGGAAATACATCAGCATGATGGGACTGAAGTGTGGCCTTGATGAGCAGTTTCTGGCAGCCCTCGCAACCAAGATGGCAACCAAGAGTCCTATGGAACGAAGAGGAATGCTGCTACTTGATGAAATTCAAGTCAGGAAAGAACTGGCTGTGAATTCGAAGACTATGACATACTCTGGCTTTGTTGACTACGGACAGGACGATGAGGACTGTAAGGAGCTTGCCGACCATGGACTTGTATTTGCTTTCGCTCCGTTTGCTGACAGCTATCTCCAGCCTGTAGCAGTTTTTGCATCAAAAGGGCCAACAAAAGGAACTGTGCTTTCACAGCTTCTCCTTCAGTGCATCCTAAAGCTCGAACAAGCTGGAATACACATCGATGGAGTTGTTTGTGATGGTGCAACAACGAATCGCAGCATGTGGAAACACTTCGGAGTTGGTGGTGTTTTGGGACGTGTCGCCAACTCTTTCGAGCACCCATCTGACAGTTCCAGACGAGTTTACATGCTCTCCGATGCACCACATTTGTTTAAATGCATTAGAAACCGTCTCCACAGCAAGAAGGTGTTCCACATCGATGGGAAGTTTGTACAGTGGTCATGCTATGACGCTTTGTATGTAGCAGATACAAAGCACGCAGGCGGTGAAAGGGTATGCCCGAAGCTGACATACAATCACATCAACCCATCAAACATGTTGAAGATGAGAGTGAAGCTTGCAACGCAGATATTTAGCGAGTCTGTTGCCAAGGGGCTTCAATTCTACGCTAAACGGGGTGCGCCCCGCTTGCACGATGTGGGGCCAACGGTGCAGTTCACTTTACTTATGAACAATCTGTTTGATGCTTTGAATCGTCGTTTTCCGGTTGAGGGAGTGCGACGAGGTGGAAATGACTTCCAAGTCATCAAAGATGCGATGCAGTGGCTTGACACATGGGAAGAGGAACGAGTCAGTGGAAAAATTCACAAGGACTTCTTTTGACCCCGTCTACTGCAGAAGGCCTCAGGGTGACGTTAAAGTCAGTTGTTGAACTGTCGAACTATCTACTGACTGAGTGTGGCTTTGACTACGTGTTAACAGCAAAAATGAACCAGGACCGCCTCGAGTGTTTCTTTGGAACGATTCGGCAAGCTGGAGGTCAAAACGAACACCCCACGTTCCCTACATTTCTGCAGCTTTATCGGATGCTTTCCATCTACACCCTCCTCAAGCCACCGAAATTTGGGAACTGCACTGTAAGTGCCGAAGAGCAGCGACCGTGCATCACCCTTAGTGAGATAAGATTGGCTTTTCAACAAGACGAGCAGCAAACGCATAGGCTTGACAGCCTGAGAGAAAGACTCGACGGACTCATTGAAGAAGGAAGCTGGGAATGTGAAGATGTCCTGGAGCATGACTACAGGAAGGCAGATACTGTAGATTGTATAATCTACTATGTCACCGGTTACCTTTGTAGAAAGATTGGTAACAAGACTGTATGTGCACCCTGCAGGGACGGACTCGTTAAACAATATGGATTCTGTGACATTCCAGAAGCGGATCTGGTAAACTGCAAAACACGTGGCAAGCTCGTTCATCCAAACTTGAACATCTACTACCTCCTGAAGGCAACAGAAAAGGAGTTCGCAAAACAGCCCAGCGACAACTCTGTGTACAGTAAGACACTGGACCATGTGCTGCTTACATATCCTTTCATGTTCCCATGCTCCCTGCACAAGGCGGACATAATGGCAAAGGTGCTGCACTACTATATTTGCATGAGGATGCGGCAGCATTGCAAGCAGCAGAGGCAAAAGGAGGCAAAGAAAAGCCAAGAAACGAGGAAGCTGTCCAAGCTTGTCTAAGTTGTACTGTGCTTTGCAGCTTTTTCTTTGAGGTACACATTAAACAGCCGATTCCAATTGAGAAAATCTGTATTATTATCTCGATACCACTTAAAATGGAAAACTGAGAGTCTATCAATATATTTCTTTCTTTTTTATTTGCATTAGCAAGAGCTCGAACCCCAAAAGATACTAATGTCTCAAGATTGATTTACAATACTTGTTAACTTTGGGGAGGCACATGTACCTTCCTAGCCTTCGTAAAATGAGGTTCGGAAAAAAACAAGCGCCCTCCCAGGAACCCGCTAGAGGTAGCATATGCATTGTAAACTAAACTAGGAAGTTTAGCAGACTTGTGATGCAGCCCCCGAATTGTTTCGAGCGCGGATGCCACATTAGATGCACGGGGCGCCGCGCACGGGGCGCCGCGAACTGCCCATTATCGTGACTGTGCAGACGATCATAGTGAGCGCCAGCAGTGACCGAGAGCTGGCGAACCAGCTGCGCAGCAAGCCGTTGTTGTTAGCGGTGGAGGGACAAATGTACGATCGTAATTAAGTACTCAATGGTTTTTACTTATTTCCGTAGTAAGCCGCAGAGCCGTCTGTCTCGGCCGGGCCGCTGCGAAGCGGCGGCAGCGGCGGGCCGAAGTTTGTAACGCCATCTGTGAGCGCGTCGGAGAACTCCGTACATTACCGGGCCGCGCCAGAACAGCGCCGTTCAGTCACCTCTCCTTCTTACACCGTGGTTCAGTCCTATCTGATTCCTTTATCCAAGAAAATGGAGTCCCTCAAGGGGGTGTTTTAAGTGTGACTTTATTTTTGCTAGCAATGAATTCACTTGCACGACTGCTGCCACCTTCAATTACATATTCTCTTTATGCTGATGATATACAGATATCATCGTCCTCTTGTAACCTTTCCAGTTGTGAGCGTCAGTTGCAGTTAGCCATAAACAAACTGTCAAAGTGGGCCGACGAAAATGGGTTCAGGTTCTCTGCTTCAAAAACGGTCTGTGTGCCTTTTTCTTTGCGCCGCGGGTTGTCTTTGGATTCATTCCTGGAGTTAAATGGAACCCCTATCCCTGTTAGAAAGGAGCATCGATTTCTTGGTGTAATATTTGATAAAAAGCTTAACTTTATTTCCCACCTTAAAGCTCTGAAGCAAAAATGCCTTCAGTCCATAAACCTTTTGAAAGTTTTATCTCACAAGTCTTGGGGGTCTGATAGAAAATGTATCCTGCAGTTATACAATGCCCTTGTACGATCTCGTCTTGACTACGGTGCAGTAGTGTATGGATCGGCTCGGCCCTCTGCCCTTAAAATGTTGGACCCAGTTCACCATCTCGGCTTGCGACTGGCAACAGGAGCTTTCCGGACGTCCCCCGTCCTCAGTTTGTATGCTGAATCCAATGAGATGTCCCTGAACAAACGACGTACATATCTTAGTCTGACATATGCTTACAAGATTCTGGCCGACCCTCAGCATCCGACATACTCTTCACTTACAATGTCAAGGTTCTTTCGCCTTTTTGAAAATAAACCAAGTATTGTGACACCGTTAAGCTTCCGTATTAAACATCTTCGCACTTCGCTGCACCTTTCTCTGGACCAGGTCGACCTCATTCGGAAAGCCAACGGTATTCCACCTTGGAAAACACAGCGGGTTGAAGTCGACTGGTCTCTTGCAAAGTTCAACAAGCACGGCATTTCCCATGCTGTAATTAAGCAAGAGTTTGGTGAACTGCAAAATAAGTATGATGGTTATCTTCATGTTTATACAGATGGTGCCAAGACCTCCTCTTTTGTCGGTTGCGCTGTGTATTCTGACAGCTTTTCCAAGGTTCAACGACTTGATTGTATTGCCAGCATTTTTACTGCGGAGCTCTATGCGGTATCAATGGCGATTGAATGCATTATCAATCGGAAAATACTGAGGGCGGTCCTGTTTGTTGACTCTCAAAGTGTGATTCTTGCAGTTTGCTCTCTTAAAGATACTAAAAATATGCTTGTTCAACAAATTCGATATAAACTTAACTGTGCTTTGCATGGAGGTACAAACATAAAGTTTTGTTGGGTGCCCAGTCACATTGGCATACAAGGCAATGAAGAAGCCGACAAGCTTGCAGGGTCTGCCGGTAACCTTTCACAATCGCTGTCTTGTTTACCCTATCAAGATATTAAGCCCTTGGTGAAGTCCTCGATTCTTCATTCTTGGCAATTGGAATGGGACATGGAGTGCGATAACAAACTCCATGTTACCAAACCTGCTTTGGGAGTTTGGGAAAGCTCTTCATCCAAGAGCCGACTTCATGAAACGTTGTTGTGCCGTCTGAGAATCGGACACTCTTTTATAACCCATAGGTATCTGCTTTCGGGAGGAGATCCTCCAGTCTGCGATCAGTGTGGTGATAGGCTCACTGTTTTGCATATCTTGTGGTTGTGTCCCGGCCTAGAGCCCAAGCGCCGCATTCATTTCCCTGAATTTTTTCAACATCATATCCCATTTCATCCTGCTCTCTTTCTAGGAGAGAATCCTCTGGTCCCTTTTGAACGAGTAATAGAATTTCTCAGTAGTGTTAGCCTTTTACACCGACTCTAGCTTCTTGGTTATCCGTTTGTAAAACCCGTTTTATAGTAGAATGATGCCATCAATTAGTTTGGCGCAGATGGCCTCGTAGCTATTGCGCCATAAACCCCCAAAATCTCTCTAGTAGAGGTAACCACTTGGCTTGCAACATATTACAAAACTCAACTTATCTAGGGTTTCCTGACCCTCTCAGTGATCATGAGGAGTGAAATATTTCATTGATGTTTGAGCCTTGATAGAGTGGAAATTGTTTGCCATAAGTGTTAATCTAATTTGTTTTGATTTTGTTACAACATTGTGAACCATACCAATAAAGCTGGAAGTTCACAAAGACAAACTCTAGGGCTCTACTTTGATGGCCCTTTAGTAAATAGACATTTGTTGACAAACATTTTTTCTTTTGGGTGTACTGCATCAGCTGTGTGGCAGATGCTCAGCAAGGGCTGCTATGCAGAATGTCCTGCAATTCAATGGATATTATGGCTGCTCATGGTGCCTTCACCCTGGAGTGTGCGTTAATGGTAAAGTAATGAAACTTTAATACAATATTTCCAGGGGCCTAATGGTCTGATTTACTTTCATTCATGCAGGGTGCGTAAGAGTATACCGTCAGCACAGGAGTCTTCGAAGACCTGGCAGAGCAGCGAACATCAAGGAACATGTTGGCTGCAGCAACAACTCAGCGCACAGTTTGGGGTGTTAAGGGACCTTCGCCCCTCTTAAATGTACCAAGGTTTGACATTGTCTGGGGTTTCACCCCTGACTACATGCATTGCACATTGCTTGGTGTTGCTCGCCTGTTCACTGAGCCGTGGTTTACGGGGGTTGGAGTACCACTAAAAAGGCAAATAAAATATGCCTGGCAGGGGGAATGGGATTCCCATCTACAAAATAAACTCCATTTAATTAAGCCAATCCTGAGTGAGTGGCGCAGTGCCAGACACCGAGAGGCGGTTTTATGAGATAGTTCTGTGCCGGTTGAGAATAGGACATACCCACCTTACTCATAGCTACCTCTTGCGTAGGGAAAGTTAACCGACTTGTGACTTTTTGTTCTGAACCATTAAGTATCCTTCACATTCTGATAGTGTGTCCACACTTTGAAGAGAACCGTCGAACTTGGTTTTCTATATTCTATCGGGAACATATACCGTTTCACTTGGCTCTTTTGCTGGGTGATGAACCCCTCGTCCCATTCTCACAAGTTTTTAACTTCTTGGAAGAAATTAACATTCTGCGGAAATTATAAGTCTAGTTTCTAGTAGGGTTCGCGTTAAGGCCTTAGTCAGTCGGGAAAAAAAAAAAAAAAAAAAATAGGTGGTTTTCACACAATGTTTCTGGCGCACTATAGCCCCGATGCTGCTGCGCCAAAAAAACCCCATACTACTACTACTACGGGGGTTGGAGAGGACTGCTTACTGCATTGGGGACCGACGCGGCAGACAGTCGTGAACCAGCGGCTATGTGGCCCAACTCAGTGCTTCAATCGTCCACCGCGAGCCCTGAAGCTCAGAAAATACTGGAAAGCCGCTGAGTGACAGTGCTGGGTTGTTTATTACAGTCTGCCGTGCTTACAGGGTGTGCTGCCAAAAGAAGAAAAAAAATAAATGGTGCTATGGAGAATTTGGCAGCCAAAAGAGTTTTACAAGCATTTCGAACTTTTAGCTTCGGCATTGTATTTGTTGTGAAAAACACATGTAATGGTAGAGGATGTGGACATCAGCACATCAAAGTTAACAGAGTTTGTTGTCATGATAGAGTGCCTCTATGGTGAGGCACAAATGACTTCAAATGTGCACACCCGGCCTCCTACAACTTCCCAAAGCAGTTCTCCTTCATGGCCCATTGCCCTGTCCTGCTTTGCTTACGAATCATTTGCTTACCCTACTTCGCAACAGTTTTTTTGCAATAAGGAGTATGGCCTCCGACGAGGTCCAAGAGTACCTCTCCACAAAAAACAACGAAACCAACATGGCCTTCAGCTTCTAGGTAAGCCGAGGCAGGTGCCTGAGAATGTCTGTGCACACTTTAGTGAGCTGACCTCGGAGAGTGTGAAAGAGGCTGTGGAGTATGACAGAGTTCACATAGATGGCCACACTGTGCAGAGCAGTCGGTACCGGCTCCCAAATAAACGAGACTCAGTGGCTTTGAGGCTAGGGGGTCAGTGCGTGAGAGCAGAGAGGATTCTGTCCGTCACCGATGTGGATGGGGGCCAAAAGGTATATGTCGTGTCAAAGGTTTACAATGTGACCAACTTTGGAGGTGCGAATCACCTGAAACTCGTTCGGAAGTACCGCAGGGGGCACCTGTGAAAGCAGGTGATTGGTGAGTGGTGTCACCATGGAACCCGAGCCATGCGGATTCGCCCGCCCACGTATGGTCGTGCGTGACTTTCCCGTGTCCAAGGAAAAGGACATCTTGGTGGTTGAGCCGAGCCCGGGATAGGTTTCGACCCTTCGGGGCCCCCGGGTGAGGCAATACACCACTTCGGCCCCTGCTTCTCGTAGACGGGAGTCCTGGTAAGGCCCGGCCAGAATGATTCAATCCAGTCGCCACTCCTTCTACTATCCCCTCCCTTCTTTCACCTTTGTCTTCTCCTTTTCACTTCATAATTCTCTTCTTTCGTTTTTCAACTCCTTTGGCAGCAAGGGCTAACCTTGGGTGGTGATAGATACTTTCGTCCAGATCCACACTTGGTTATAGTTTCAGGGTAGCGCTAATAGAGTAATGCTTCCAGCAAAGTCATATTTGTTATGGGGTGTTACCCATTCCCTCGGTGGGCGGCGCGCCACAGATTCCGAACACCGTTTGCCTTTTTATGGGGTCCCTCTCTTCCAAACCCCGAGCAGAGCGACCTCCCAAAAGGGTTCGCCCCGCTCCCCCTACTTTTGCAAAAGCCAAAGATCCCGACACCTTTTCACGTTTTCTTGTACTTCATGCTGCAAACGACAGTCTACCGTTGTCAAAGATGTCACCTTTCCTTCTCTCTAAGGTCCTAGAGCAGACGATCGAAAAGAATTAGAAGGCAAAAATCTTGCTGGGGACCTCCTCGTTGAGGTAGAAAATAAAGCTCAAAGCACAGCATTACTCAAGTGGACAAGCTTAGGCGAACACCAATTTTCTGTAACCCCGCACCGCACTTTGAATACTGTCCGCGGCGTCATCTCTGAGGATGACCTTTTTCAGTATACTGAAGGGGAAATCCTTGAAGGTCTGCGTTGGAGTGCTGTTGTAGCCGTGCGGCGAATCACCCTACGATGAGACAGACAGGAGATACCAACCCGACACCTAGTCCTGACTTTTGAACTCCACTCTCTGCCTTCCACCGGGAAGGAAGGGTATCTGAACTGCAGAGTTCGCCCTTTCGTTCCGAACCCACAGCGATGCTTTCGTTGCCAGCGTTTTAGGCATGGCTCCCGAAACTGCGGTGGCCGAGAAACTTGTGCAAAATGTAGTGCCACTGACCACGTCGCTGACACTTGTGAAAACGACTATAAATGCATAAACTGTGGCGGACCACACCCCGCATTTTCGCACACATGTCCGAAACGGAAGGAAGAAAAAGAGATAATTACATTTATGGTCAAACATAATCTTAGCTACCAAGACGCTAGAGAACAGCTTGGCTTCAAGGCAAGGGGTTCATATACCGAGGCAGTGCAAAGTAGACCCCCACTGTCTAAGCAGGTGGCACGCACGAAACCTATATTACTCTATTTATATTATACAAACTTCAGATGACACTTCTTTGTTCCAAACAAACTGCCCCTGGACCAGATGGTATCTCATTCCATCCATCCATCCACTATGGAGCTAATTTTGTACCTTTTATATAGAGCTTGGCTTGAGGGCCACTTTCCATCCTCCTGGAAGATTGCTGTGGTACCAGTGCTGAAGCTCGGCAAGGATCCCTCTATTGCATCTAGCTACAGACCAATAGCTCTAACTAGCTGTCTTTCCAAGACACTAGAAAGGATGATTAACAAGAGACTCATGTTTTGTCTAGAACAAAACAACTGCCTTGATAAGTTCCAGTGTGGCTTTCGTTCAGCACGTTCCACTGTGGATCATCTCGTCCGCTTTGAGACCTTTGTACGTCAGGCGTTTGTCAACTGGCAACAGTGTCTCTCCATCTTCTTTGATTTAGAGAAGGCATATGACACGGTCTGGCGTTACGGCATACTACAAGCTTAATTCGACCTTGGTTCCCATGGCCGAATGTTGAGTGCTATACAGAGTTACCTGCAGCACCGTACTTTCCGCGTGAGGTTGGGAAAAACTCTATCTAAGGAGTTTTTACAGGAAAATGGAGTTCCTCAGGGGGGTGTACTGAGTGTCACTCTTTTTATCGTCAAACCTAATTCCATTGGCCGTGCAATTCCTCATTCGGTGGAATATTCTTTATATGTTGATGATCTCCGTTTCATCCTGCAATTTCTCAATTTCTGAACGTCCAACTTCTGGTCAATGATTTGGTCAGATGGGCTGATACAAATGGTTTTAAATTTTCTTCCGAAAAAACAGCTTGTGTCAGCTTTTCTCGTCGACGTGGTGCTCTTCAGGAACCGTCTTTGAACATGTATGGTTCTCCTATTGTTGTAAAAAATGAACACAAGTTTTTGGGCCTTGTGTTCGACTCCAAGTTGACTTTCATTCCATGCACACATTAAGAGCTTAAAACTCAAGTGTCTTAAATCTTTGAACATCCTTAAGGTCTTGTCACATGTATCATGCGGCTCCGACCGACTGTGTCTGTTGCATATCTATCGCTCAATCATTCGCTCTCAGCTTGATTATGGTTGTATTGTCTATAACTCTGTTCGGGCATCAGTTCTAAAGATGTTAGATCCTATTCATCATCAGGGACTGCGATTGGCTACTGGTGCATTTCGCACCTCCCCAGTGCTTAGCCTTTACACAGAAGCAAACAAACTGTCCCTTGAGTATAGGAGGTTTTCCCTGGGTTTTATGTACTCTGTCAGGGTGCGCTTTGTCGCGAAGCACCCCGTTCGAGATAATATTGAGACTATCAAGTTCCAACGCACATTTGAAAACAAACCTTCCATAGTCCCGCCTTTTTTATGAGGAATAATATTGCAGCACAATCTGTTGGGGTGGATGCAAAGCCTCAGTTAGTCCAGTACCCACCAGATATAGCTCCATGGAACAACTGCCACATACATTGCGACCTTACACTGACCAAGTATAACAAAAAGATGTTCCACAGGAAGTCATAAGGCAGGACTTCTTTGAGCTTCAGACCAGATATCACGAGTACGCCAGTTTTATACAGACGGGACAAAAAAGACTGTAGTAGGCTGTGCTATGGTGGGACCATCGGTAAATCAGGTGAAAAGAATAAATTCAAAAGCCTTTATACTAACAGCAGAGCTTTATGGTTTGCTGCTGGCTGTTGATTACATACCGTATTTACTCGCACAATGAACGCACTCGCGTAATGAACGCACCCCCAAGTCGGCTCTCGAGATTTCAATTTTTTTCCCCCGCGTAATAGACACACCCCCAACTGCACCCCCAACTCGGACGTCAAAATTTTGACCTTCTCCTCGAACAAAACGCCTTGTAAAAGGCGTTAAAAAAATAAAAAGATCTAACAAAAGCAAAAAAAAGCATAAAAACATTTTTTTTTTGCATAGCACAGTTTGGATTTTGGGTTGCGCGCCGCGCGCAAGGAGTTAAGAAGAGAAGCGGAGAAGCCCTCGCCTCAGCAAAGCAAACCAAAACAACTTGCGAAAGGCAACAAAAAAATCCACAAAACAAAAAAAACACTTTTTTTTTTGTAGCGCAGTTTGGTTTCGGTGTCGCGCGCAAGAAGATAGGAAAGAGAAGCGGTGAAGCCTTTGCCTAAGCAAAGCAAAACAACTTGCTAAAGACGGCAAAAAAAAAATTCCACGGGATTAAGAGAAAAGAAAAAAGCATAAAGAGGAGCTTTTTTTTCTTTTTTCGCACGACGCAGTTTGGTTCCAGGGTCGCGCGCCGCGCGCAAGGAGATAAGAAAGAAAAGCAGAGAAGCCCTCGCCCAAGCAAAGCGCACATAATGAAGATCCTGCCCTCGCCTCCTCGTCACACTTTGGAAAGAGAAGCGAGAAGCCCTCGAAATGAACACCCTTTTCTATCCTGGTGTAGCGAGGTTGCGAAAGCATGGGCAGCGTGGGCAAACAAAACAACTTGCGAAAGGCGGGGAAAAAAAACACGGAACCAAGAAAAAAAACGCATACAGAGGGCTTTTCTTTTTTTTTTGCGCATGCATCGCAGTTTGGCTTTGGAGTCGCCGCGTCGCGCGCAAAGAGATAAGAAGTTACGTCGATTTTTGCGGGATAAAAGGTCCGGTCATTATGCGAGTAAATACGGACGCAAAAATATTACCTCGCGTAATGAACGCACCCCCCAACTTTGCCTCGAGTTTTCGGGAAAAAAAGTGTGTTCATTCTGCGAGTAAATACGATAATCAAAAAAACACTTTTGACGCTGTAATCTACACCGAATCTTTAAGCTCTCTGAAGGCAGTCGCATCAATGAATTGTGTAAAAAACCCTCTGGTTTCTGAGTTAAAGTACAAGATTATTCTGGCTGCAAAGAAAAATCTTGACATAGTCTTATGCTGGGTTTCTAGCCATGTTGGCATTCCTGGAAATGAAGCAGCTGATTGTGCAGCCAGCTCTGCTAATGATCGAGAAATTGACACACACTAAATACCCTACAAAGATTACCACAACTCTCTGAAACGTTGCATCAAAGCAAAGTGGCAGCTGCAGTGGAACAGCGAAACCAGCAACAAACTACACGCAATCAAACCTTTTCTAGGCGAGTGGGAGAATGCCCGACATCGGGAGCGCTTTTATGAAGTCATACTCTGTAGGTTACGAATCGGTCATACTCGTCTCACACATAGACACCTCTTGAGCGGCGAGGATGCACCTGAATGTGTGCTCTGTAACCTACCTCTAAGTATTATGCACATACTCATTGAATACCCTATGTATGACCAATGCCGGTATAAACACCTCTCACTGCTTTATAAAGAACGCATCCCACTACACCTTGCCCTAATACTAGGTGACGAACCGCTCTATTCCATACAGTTGTGTTTTTAATTTCCTCACAGATATCGGCCTTCTACACCGACTGTGATTTTACTTTCTATCCTCAATTCATTGTCATATTGTTTACACTTGTACACATTCATGTTCATGGTTTTATCATATATTTCGTTACTATAGCTCTTTCCTGTTCTTAAACCCGAATTTCAATAGTCTAAGCTTGGCGCAATATAGCCTCAGATGCTGTGATGTGCCATAAACCCCCAATCAATCGTTCAGAGGCAAGTTACAGAAAGGGTGCACGAGCTTTGTCAACCTTTTCATCCATGTATGTACTTAGACCTCAGTGTGAGTGTAATTTTTGTTGAACTTTGTAATAGGCATGAAGGGTTGTAACTTTCCTAAGCAAGATTCTTCAGGACTGAATGTGCTGCTAAAGTGGCCATGCAATGCTTTTCAAACTTTTGCAGAATAATTTAAGAATGTGTTCCTTGGCTGTTTTAGTGCTTTTGGTCGCTAGTTCCTCTAAATATGACTAAATCGAAGAGTAGTGCCTCTCAACTTTCACTCAGTTTTCCACATCTCCCGGGAACCTCTGTAGTGACATCATCACAACCCATTACTTTCCAGTCATGTTCTGTTCCTGGCGCCCTCAGTGAGCGCTGTGCTGCTGAGAGGATTCCCCGACTGGGTTCTCACGATTTTCTGCGAGCAATATGGCGACCGGGAGGAACGGTTCTAGTGCTGCAGGAATGCAGTGAGGCAGCAGGACTTGTTTCTAAAGCCGAGGCATCGGTGTGTGGCGCAATCCCCCCCCTCCCGACAAACGGAAACGAAATTATGAAACTGACTGTGCAGCCACGCTCTTGTTGAACATTGTTGGAAGGTTAAGCGATGCACCACTAGGTTGTTGCTACCTCACCGTGCAACTCGCTATCTTTTTGAACCAAACCGTGATGACATTATTAAATCGCTGCGGATGTCATCGCTGTTGAGCATGATTCCACATCAGAGAATAGTCTGCACTTTGCTTCGCGATTAGAGCAGCAGAAGTGCAGCGCTCCGAAGAAAGACGTCATGTTTTTTCATAGTCTGGTTGTGGTAAACCAAACGAAAGAAGGCCATTGTGTGGACCCTTCAACAGTTGTACTGTTATCCGTTTTTGGTTTAACCAATAAAGTTATGATATGTCCTCCTTGTGTGTTCTTTTGGCTTTCATTAAATTTAATAGTTTGTTTTGCGGGAGTGGGGATCTTGTATAATGTAGTGACACATTTCCGTATCAAGTATTTTAAGGATCACCATATGTTATGTAGGGTAAAGATTTAACAATGAATAATCTTTTTTGGTTATGCTGTCTTTTGAACGTAAGGTACGGATTGTTTTTGCTGTCCAAAGTGCACCATGCCTTTTGAACATATGAGGGTGTTCTTAAAGTCTGGAGAAGTAAATGGTTAGAAAGAGGCATTTTAACCAAAGCATATTGTGTGCTTTAGAACGTACCAGATGATTTTTGGCTCCCACATTTGACTTAAGAATAAGGTTTGACCATCAGTACTTCACTGGGGGGGGGCTTCCCAAGTTCGAGCATGCAAGTGGGACTGCCCGGTTCAAAGCAGTTTCCGAACCCTAACTTGGGAGGCAAGTGGAACCAGTTGACTCAAAGTAGCTTCTGACCATAACCACTTGGGAGGCAAATGGAACCACTTTGCTCAAAGTGGCATTCTGACCATACCACTTCGGAGGCAGGTGGAACCACTTGGCCCAAAGTGGTTTCTGATCACAACCATTTGGAAGGTCAGTGGAATCACTTGGCCCAAAGTGGTTTTGGACCATAACCACTGCGGAGGCAAGTGGAACCACTTGCAGTCCCAACTGGAACCACTTACACCTAAGTGCTTTTCAACTGGAACCAGTTGCTGGCAAGTAGTACCACTTGTGACACCACTTTGGAGTTTGACCTGGGGCTTTCCCTGTTGCAGCCGGCCGAGTTAGCCAGTGATGTAACGTACGGCAGCGGCATACAGCCGCTGCCGGACGTTACATCACACCACTGGCGAGCAATTTGAACACGATTTTATACTTTAGGTTTATAAAAAAGCTATGCGAATCTAGCGTGTTATTATTGTTTCGTGGTGTCTTAACACCCAATTCATTTGCCCTGCATTTAAAAAAATTTTTTTGGCTTGTTAGAGTTTTTTAAGTCTCATTCTCTGGCTTTGATCAGCCAATTTATCTACCGTATTTACTCGCATAATGAACGCACTTTTTTTTCCGAAAAATCGAGGCAAAGTTGGGGGTGCGTTCATTACGCGAGGTAAAATTTTGGCATCCGTATTTACTCGTATAATGAACGGACCTTTTATCCCGCAAAAATCGAAGTAACTTCTTATCTCTTTGCGCGCGGCGCCGAGACACCAAAACCAAACTGCGATGCGCAAAAAAAAAAAATGCCCCTCTCCATTTTTTATTTTGCTTCTGTGTTTTTTTTTCCCACCTTTTGCCCGCTGTTTTGTTTGCCCACATTGCCCATGCTTTCGCGACCTCGCTGCACCAGGGTAGAAAAGTGCGTTCATTTCGAGGGCCTCTCGCTTCTCTTTTAAAGTGCGAGGAGGAGGCGAGGGCAGGATGCCTTCATTATGTGCGCTTTGCTTGGGCGAGGGCTTTTTGCTTTTCTTGTCTCCTTGCGCGCGGTGCGCGACCCTGGAACCAAACTGCGTCGTGCGAAAAAAGAGAAGAGCTCCTCTTTATGCTTTTTTCTTTTCTCTTAATTCCGTGATTTTTTTTTGCCGTCTTTCACAAGCTGTTTTGCTTTGCTTAGTCGAGGGCTTCGCCGCTTCTCTTTCCTATCTTCTTGCGCGACGCGCGCGGCTCGCGACCAACCTGCGCTGTGCAAAAAAAAGAAAGAAAGAAAAAAAAGCTCCTTTGTTTTGTTTTTTTCTTGTTCTGTGGATTTTTTTTGCCGCCTTTCGCAAGCTGTTTGGTTTCGCTTTGCTTAGGCGAGGGCTTCTCCGCTTCTCTTTCCTAACTCCTTGCGCGCGACGGCAACCCAAAATCCAAACTGCACTGTGCAAAAAAAAAAACTCTTATGTTTTTTTTTGTTTTCGTTGGATCTTTTTTTATTTTTTTAACGACTTTCACAAGGCGTTTTTTTCGCTCACGCTGCACATGCATTCGCGACCTCGCTGCACCAGGATAGAAAAGTGCGTTCATTTCGCGCGCGTGGAGGGACGGGGTCAAAATTTTGACGTCCGAGTTGGGGGTGCGTTTATTACGCGAGGGAAAAAAAGGTCGAAATTTTGAGAGCCGACTTGGGGGGTGCGTTCATTACGCGAGTGCGTTCATTGTGCGTAAATACGGTAATTAACTGTATGTTTATTTTGTCCTGTACATTGGATTCCTTGTAGCCATTTGGAATTTTCATGAGTACTTCATTGTTTTCAACGCAGATGCCAGCTGTCAACTCAACAGCTTGGTTAGAGGGCGAGAGAACATCAACCATCCCATAATTACAAAGTGCTCACTGGCGACGACGCAGCGTCATACGCCATCAGAGAGGCGGCTTGTGATTGGCTGACAAGCGCCTTTCGTCATCCCGCCATCGCCTCGGCCAGATTATGCGCCGCCCTTCGGCGGAGAGTTCCGTTCGGGAAGGGGCGTGTTCCTATCTTAAATCACATTTTTGGTAGCAAAATAAGCGCCGCAATACAGTAAGTTTTGGATTTTTAGGATGCTTAGAGCCTGTAGGATGAGTGATTACCAAAAACAGACAATGTAAAAAACATCTTTAGTGCACCTTTAAGAACCGTCAAAACTGGTAGGCTTACAATAGATTTCAAAGCTCTTGAGAACATGCTGGAATAGGATCTTGATTCTGATGTGGAGGTGGCAATATATGGCAAATTTTACAGGACAAACACTCTGAATGAAAGCAAATAATATTAAAGAATGTTTCAAAGCTCAGACAGGTCAGGCCTTCTAGAAACCGTTTCGAGTCTCTCCCACATTGCAGTATAAACAGGTTATGCTCCTTCCTAGTCCATATGGTAATCAAAACAATTGTGAATATACCACTCTAGCTTAGGCATAAAAAATGGGATATGATCTAGAAGTTTCCAGGAATTTGGGAATACAGTCATACACTTCAAAGCAGAAAAGAGGTCATCCGACACAAAGGTCATCTCTGCTCTCCCCTGTGGCACTTTCGTCTCCGCCTCATCTGACCTGGCCTCGGCCTGCTCTAGCCTGGCCTCGATCTCCTCCGACCTGGCGTCGGCCTGCTCCAGCCTGGTCGCGATCTCCTCCGTTCTGGCCTCAGCCTCAGCCTGCTTCGTCCTAGCCTCTGCCTGTTCCACCCTGGCCTTGGTGTGTACAGCCCTGGCCTCAGTCACTGTATTCATGGCCTCTGCGTGTTCAACCATTGTCTCAGTCTTTTTGGCCCTGGCCAGGGCTGGTGCAGCGACAGTCCCTTAAACTTGCGACGGCAAGTCCGTCAATTCCTCCAGGCCACCAGGAGATGCATTCAAGAGCTATAGACAACAGATAATATGAGCATGTGATGGTAGATTATCAGATTCTACAATTAAGTATGATACAAGAAGCCCTAAGCAACTGAGGCTGGATTCATGAAACAATGTTATGATGAAACAGGAGAACAAATTCATATTCATGAAACAAAATTATTGTAACTTTTACATAGCTTGCAATGGAATCCTGCGACAGCCCCCGAAGTGTCATACAAACTTCTTAGGATCAACATGGCCACACGTCAATTGGATACTTTGCCGACTTAAAGCTGCAAAAGAGAGAGAATGCGAAACTGCTGGTGCAGCACCCAGCCGACGACTCCATTGAGCTCAACAACCAAACCTGCTCAATTTACACGGCAAGGCTTACCTAAAGTTTAGCGGGGTACGCCCTGCTGATTAATGGAAGGAAGACCAAAACAGCTCTTTGGTGAACCCTTTAAGTATGAATAGCGGGACCTCGATTTGGTGATTAGCAGTGGAACCCCGTGCCACAATAAGTATTTGCTAAATCCCCCCAGCACCCCGGCCCGCACTCAAGGAATCATAGGAACTGTGTTCCCCAGTTCCCTAGTGATCGGTACTTTTGAGCAATTTGACACACAGTTTTGAGATGTAGACAACAGATAATATGTTGTCTTTGAACTGTCTTTGAAATAGAACCGTCCCGGATTTTGCAGGACTGTCCCAGCTTTTCATTAAGCGTCCTGAGTCCCGCATTGTCCATGTGGGGACAGCTATATGTCCCGGATTTGGTCTAGACGGTCGAGTTAGTACGCCCAACAATGCCCGTCATGCTAGGAAACACGAAGTTAGCACAAATCTCTTGAAGCAATGGTGCGGTTTCTAGCGTTAGCTGCGAGGCTTTAGCCACTTCAGCATGCAGGAGCAATGACGCACCCGAAATCGTTGTGGGCGCCTGTTATCATCATCATCATCATCATTTGTATCAACCCCTTTGTATCTCCCTCGCGCTGCACTGCACCCCCCCCCTCCGTCGTACTTCCTTCATTGAAGAGTTGGTAACCCTAGTTTTTAGTGTAATCAAAAGTCATTCTAAAGAAGTGTGACATCACTTTTAAAATTTCTCATGAATGTCAGCGTTTTTCACACTGCCCATGTAATCCACCCTTCAACCTGGCTGGGCTGCAGAAATTTCTCACAATATCATCATTCTCGTGATAGTTTTAGCAGAAATTCACAACAACCAAAACCAGGATTTAGCTTGGAGTCAGTGGGGCTGTTTATAGCAGTTTTAGCATCTCTAAGGTAATATTGTGGAGTGGCGCTAGTAACCTGTACTAATATACTCACCTAGATGGCGCCACGTGTTGTTAAGTTTGATGTGTAAATAAAGGAATGAAGCAAGTTACTTCAGTCAATCGGCGGAAACTTCGAGCGACTTCCGGTTTGCTAAATGAGCGCCATCTCCTCTCCGTTGCTAATCTATTAAGAACTTCCGGTTTATGCCGGAAAGTTTATTTAATAGGATGAGATACATATTGTTGCTGCTTACACATTTCAAAAATTATCCTGGTAAGGTGAAACAAATATTTTGGTTAGCTAAAGTTTCGCCCTCATACTTTGTTCTCATTGGTCGGTTGTTTTTTGTATTTTGACCGTTGAGAACAGTTCCGCGTCGGCTGCAGCGGTTGCGGCTGCGTCGGCTTCTCGACGGCACCTTTGCCTGCAGTGCGGTGGTGGATTTCGTTTGCGGCAGCAAACCGTGGCGTTGACCTGTTGGTTATCGGTATATTTCGTCTACCAGTACGCCCAGCAAACGGAACCTTGTCTATTGCTCAACTCGGTGGTGCTCTAATTCCGGTGGCAACAGCTCTTCCAAGTTCTTTGGGTTCCAGAGTGACGAAAGGTAAAGACGGGCTGCTGCTTTTGGTTATACAGTTTCGGATTGCCGAAAACTTGCTTGTGCATGTTTCATTATGGTAGAGTTATTGTAGAAGGCCAGAAGGGACAGGGAATTTATGTTAAGATGAGAGGTGTGGGGGATCGGTGTTAGAGCACCGCAGCTTGGTAGCACGTGCGTGGAGCAGCTCGCGCTGCAGAAGGAACCTTCGAGAGACCGTTGCGATCGAATCACTGTCGCTAAATACTGCAAAGTTAAATGTGTGATTGCTGTGAATACTTGAATAGTAGTTTCGTGTAGAATTTGTTACTTTGTTGTACAGTGAAGTGAACTTTTTTTCTGTATAAAGAATGTACCTAATAAAAAGAGAACTTGCAAAAGAAGTTTGGACTTGGGCTCAGACTGGCGATGTGCGGCCATCTTAAGCTGCGATATATCAGCGGCCAGGCGCACTTTGCATTCATTGATTGACGATCTAATGAGAAGTGGCGGTCACTGGACATGCACTGTTGCCGAGCCGATCTCAATCGAGCGACGCAAAGTCAAGTGCAATCGTTTCGGAAGCGTCGGACATTCGCAGAAAAGGTAAACACACTTTTTTAATAAAAATATATTGGTATTGCTTTGTTTTGTAGATGAACGAGACGGCGGCAATGGGAGCAGTTCCCTCTTCTCAGCATCAGCGACAATAGGATGCAAATTCGTTCGGAGTTCGGAGGCTGCTCCGAACTCCGAACGAACTCGCATCCTCTTGTCGCCGAGGGTGAGAGAGGGGAGAGGAGGAACAACACTTCTACACCCTCCCCCATAACCAAGCAATTGCCATGACGACGGCGTGCGTATTGTTTCGTTTATTTCTTATTGTTTTTGGAAAAACCCAACGCCCGTTAGGGGAGATTTGGCGCTGCCGTCTGCAATTGGAGTCCCAATGCGAGGAATAGGAAGATTCCGCCGGTTGCTTCAGTTCACTAGCGGCTGCCTGCCTTGGAGTACGTTTCCTCTACATGGTGTCAGAAGTGGCGGCAGCCCGCAGAACCACTTTACTCTGAGGCTCACATCGAGTCTCGTTCCCAGCTACGATTTTGCCCAGTTTCCGGCCTCGGAACCCGCTTAACTTTTCCTTGGAGGTCAGTGAACACCTTCTGCGCCCCTAGAGTTTCAAACCCGACCCCTCTGTCCTACCTCCCCATGGACACTGCCGACGATGGAGTCGGCTGGACACCCGCCACTCCAACGCCACGCCTGCCTTCACCCCGGACCATAATCGTGAAGCTCACGGACAACACCAACTGGGCATCTGTGAGCCCTACCACCATCGGCCAAGCCGTCCAACAAGCAGCCCGCCTTACCAAGCAGGAAAGCCGCGACACCTTCATCAAGCTGCGATCCCGTCAAAACCTCCTGGCAGTGGACGCATATCGCGACTCTGCGGCCACCAAACTCCTTGCTCTTCAAACACTCCCTCTCCAAGGCAAACTACATCCCGCCAACACCTACGAGGCCAACAGCCCGAATAACGCCCAAGGAGTTATCCACGGAGTATCCCTGGATCTCACTGACGAAGCCATCCACTCAGAGCTCTACATTCCCTCCCGTAGGATTCTCCGATTCCGCCGCCTAGGCCAAACGGCCTCGCTCCTCGTCACCATCGAAGGACCTACTCTCCCTCGACATGCCATCCTCTGTTCCACGGTCTTCAGGCTATACCTACCACGCCCTAACAGCCAGCAATGCAAGCACTGCTTCAGCCTCGAACATCGAAGCCTCGTATGCCCAAACCGAGCCGAGTTCGTGTGCTGTGCCGCATGTGGGTCCCGTTTCCCTCCGGACCAAAACCCCTCCGACATCCGTCATGAATGTGAGCCCCGATGCCTCAACTGTAACGGGGAACACGCAGCAACAGACCCCTCCTGCCCTGCACGCCTCGAAGCAACACAGTCACTACAAAAACGAACCAGAGCTGGGCACCGCCGGAACGTCCATGCTCAAGGCCCACCCCTCTAGACACCGGAGTTGGCAACTGGCCCACCTTGCCCACCTCCAACCGGTTCGGCATTTTAGACTCATCACGCAGCCGCAGCCGCAGCAAAGGACCTGCCCAAGTCCAATCTGCCCGTGGCTCCAGGACCCTCAAACGCAGCCGCTCCCGAAGACCGAACACCTGAGCGCCCCCTCCACCTTCCCCGGTGCACAAGCTCCAACCATTCGGACGCTCCAGATCCTCCCCACGCCAGAACTCCACATCGCACGATCTGCCCAGACCTTTGAACAATGGCATCGGCCAGGGCTTCCCCCAGCCCGAGAGGTGAGTGGCTCAAACTCTCCCCCTCTACCCACCTCTACCGCTCCCGCCACTCCCCCTGCTCCCCCTCAAATCACACAACCTATAATTTCACAAACCGACATACAAGAAATTGTACGCAAGGCACTGGACCAGATACTCCCGTCTCTCCTTCAACAAATTATTACCCCCGTCCTAAACCAAGCTCTTGCCCCTCTCCTTAGTACTCTTAACGACCTCACAGCTCGTATTGCCGTACTAGAAGAGGACCATCATCCCCACAAGCGTACAGCTGCCTCAATCCAAGACCGCAATCCTGCACACGATGAATAACAGCTCCATGACTCTGAACCTTCCGCGCTCGCAGCAGCCTCTGATCATCTGGCAGTGGAACTGCCGCGGACTCCGCAAGAAAAAAACCTCCTCCTCAACCATATGACCTTCACGGACACCCAACCGGACATCCTCGTCATTCAAGAAGCTGGTGGAGCGCTCAACCTACGGGGCTACGACATGTTCGCCCAGCCGAGCATTACCCACCGTCGTCGGGGCACTGCGGATGAAAGCACCACCCCCACCATGACGCTCACTTACGTACGCAAAGACCTCCCCACCACCCAAGAAGACACTACGCATGTCAACACCCCCACGCAAGAACACGTAACCACCACCACTCTCATAGGTGACCATCGCCTTACCATCATCAATACGTACTGGACTCCTAACCAACCCTCAACGCCCTTCCCGCCGCTACAAACCCTCCTCCCTAAGTCAAATGCTCGCAACACTGTTCTCCTTCTTGGAGATTTTAACTGCCCTCATCCCGCCTGGGGCTATGACCGCGCGGTGCCGCTAGGCCGTAAATTGGCCTCTTTCACCAGCAATCACCACTTCACTCTCCTTACGGAACCGTCTAGCCCCACACGCCTAGGCACGGCTCAAGAGTCGGACACAACCCCGGATCTCACATGGATTCGCGGACCACTCCGAGCGATTTGGGAGAACACAGAGGACTCTCTTGGCAGCGATCATCACATCCTGGAACTGCGCCTCCAAATCAGCTCCCGTCTCCGTCGTACCACCGCCACCTATCCCCGGACCAAGATTACAGACTGGCCGAAAGCCCGAGCGGATCTCGACACCGTCGACACCGACACCCTGTCCCCAGAAGCTTGGAGTACCGCGATACTCGCCACGATCCAACAACACACTAAGGAGATTGCGCGCACCGAGGACCAGCCTCACGTTGACAGCCACCTCCTCTCCTTATGGGACAAACGTCGCGCCTTGGTCAAGCGCTGGCGCCACTGCAAGCACAACACCACCCTCCAAGCCCGAATACAAGCTCTAAACTACGAATGCGAAGAATATGCTGACCACCTTGCCATACAGCATTGGCTTGACCTTTGCAACAATTTCAACGGCCAACTTCACACCCCCAGGGTTTGGAACCTTTTCCGCTCCCTCCTAGGGCAGGCCAAACCTCGGCACACCCTCCAAAAACTGCTCTTGGCCCAACACCTGGAACCTTCCACCCTCATTGAGGAAATTCGCAATACGTTCTACCCCCTTCCTCACACCCCAAACCCAGCGTTCACTACATTTCCGCCCTGCCTGAAGACTTAGACACGGGAATCAACTCAGAGTTTTCTATTGGCGAACTCTGGCTCGCCATGCTTCAACTTAAACGTCGCACCGCACCTGGACCCGATTGCATCACATATACCATGCTCCGTAACCTTCCCGAAGCTAAACTCGACGAATTGCTGACACACATCAACCGCGTATGGGTAACTGGACGGCTCCCACAGGAATGGAAAACGGCTCATGTAATCCTGCTTCCTAAACCCGGAAAGCCCACGACCACTCCAACAAACCTCCGCCCCATTTCAATGACCTCATGCATTGGAAAATTAATGGAGAAATTGGTACTCAACCGCCTTGATTGGCACCTCGAAACGGGGAACCATCTTCCGCACACCCTGATTGGGTTTAGAAGACACGTCTGCACGCAAGACGTAGCCCTCCGCATTCAGGAAGATGTCTTTGCACACCCGAGCACCGCCCAACTCCGCACTATCGTCGGAGTCGACCTTAAGAAGGCCTTCGATAACGTTACTCATGCCGCCATCCTCTACAACCTCCAAGAAACTCAACCCGGAAGCCGCCTCTTCAACTATATCAAAGATTTCCTCTCCGAACGTACCGCCCAAATCATCGGACCCAACGGCCAACCATCTCCCCCTTCCCCATCTCCCGCGGCACGCCACAAGGCTCCATCTTATCCCCAACTTTATTTAACCTCACCATGAAAAACCTTCCCTCTAAGCTTTCATCTGTTCCTGATCTGTGCCACGCCATTTACGCTGATGACGTCACTATCTGGTGCTCCCGCGGCAGCCCGGGGACACAGGAACGTACCCTTCAAGACGGCTTGGATATTATCCAAACCCACGCCCAATCCATCGGTCTCGAATGCTCTCCCGAAAAATCGGAATATGTCGTCGTTGTGGATCAAAATCGAAAAGAAACAGACCTCTATCGATCCCTCATCCGCCTCAACGTCGACGGCCGCGAAATCCCCCGTCGGCCTCACATCCGTATTTTGGGCTTCATATGGCAGCAAGATGGGAAGAGCACAGTGTGGACAACAAAAACCACCAAACAAATCCACCTCATCTATAACATGCTCCGCCGAATCACCCGCCACACTCACGGCCTGAAAGAACACGAGCTCCGCAAGATTGTGGAAGCGACCGTCTATTCCCGTGTTCTCTATGCCCTCCCTTATTTAACCCTCACTAAAACCCAATACATCAAACTGGAAACCGCCCTCCGAAAATGCCTCCGCACGGAACTCGGCGTGCCCACGTACGCCCCAAACTACCTCATCACGGCCACTTGACCACTTGATCATGGCCACTTGACCACTCGATCATGGCCACTTGCCAAGTAGGCAGCGCGCGTGGCCTAACGGTTATAGCGCCTGCCTCCCACGCGAAAAGCCAGGGTTCGATTCCTGGCCGCGGGGACGCCTTTTTGTTGACATCTAATGTAATGTTCTGGTAAATTCGAGAACTCTGTCGCATGTTCGAGGTTAGAATGTTCTATGCGCGAACCTTCTACGCCGATTGTTCGAGAAGCCCACGCGTGTACAAAAGGGGCTCCGCGTGGCGAGCGGCAGTCAGTCTCGCCCCAGCGTTCGACTCTGCGCTTACGCCGACTTCGACGCCCGCGACGCTCTATTGTTATCTTCTGTTTCCTTCTTTATTTTTGGGCACAAGTTCGCCCCATTAAACGTTTAGTTTCTTCAGCTATTCGCCGCCTCATCACTTGTCCTTCGTGACATTTTGGTGGAGGTGCGGGGTAGCGCATGTCCCTGCAGCGTACCCCTCCGAGGGCCCGCAGTGCAAGTCCAACGCCAAGCCCGCGAAGAACCAACGAAGGCACTACCGAGATCCGGTTCAGTCGCCGCAACCTCGGCTTACCCCCGGAACTTGCACCACTGCCGGACAGGACGAAGAAGCTGCCGAAGCCGACGATGACCACCACGTCGCAGCCTGACGGAACGCCAACGACGTCCATTGTCTACGTGCAGGCCCCACCAAGGACGCCGCCCAATTTCAGTGGCAATCCTCATGAAGATGTGGACGACTGGTTGGGCCAGTACGAACGCGTCGCACGGTTCAACGGATGGGGTCCTGAGCAGAGCCTGCAAAATGTCTACTTCGCTCTGGAAGGCACTGCACGCACCTGGTTCGAGAACCACGAAACGTCAATTTTGTCATGGCAAGACTTCCAGGCGGAGCTTCGACGCACTTTTGCCAGCCAGCAGCGACGTCAGCGGGCCGAAGAACTTCTTCAAGCAAGAAGCCAAGGGCCGAACGAGAGCGTCACAAGTTTCGTCGAGGACGTTCTCCATCTCATGAACCGCGCCGACCCAAACGCTCCTGAAGAGAAGAAGCTGCGGTTCCTGATGCGAGGAGTGAAAGAGACCATCTTCGGAGGCCTTGTGCGGAACCCGCCTATCACCGTCCAAGACTTCATCACCGAGGCCACTAACATCGAACGTGCCCTACAAGCACGCGCCTCCCACTATCAGAGACTTCCTGGCTTCGCTGCCCTCTCGCCGTACAGCAGCAACACCCCGGACATACGCGAGATCATCCGGGACGTCGTCCGTGAGGAAGTCAAGAAGCTCCTGCCTGCTACCCACCAGCCTGCTTCGGTGTCAATAGCCGAAGTTGTCCGCGAGGAGGTGCAGCGGGCAATTCAACCGGAGGCTCCTGCCAGCGTAGCTGCACCCGAGGAGCCCACCCTGACCTACGCCGCAGTGACCCGACGGCCACCGCCTCCTCCTCGAGCCTATGTCGCGCCACCCCGACGTCTGTCTCCTGCACCGCAGCCCGACCGCCGCAGCGAAGACCAGGTCCAGTACGCCGCCCAAGAGCCCCGCGCACCCCGGAAGACCGACGTGTGGCGAACGCCCGACCGACGCCCTCTGTGCTTCCATTGCGGGGAACCGGACCACACCTACCGCCGATGCCCATACCGACGACTCGGGCTACGCGGATTCCACCCGAACGACCCGCGCCCCCGTCATGGTGAACGCCCTCGGGAGATCGCCGAGTACCTTCGACGACCTCAGTCCCCCGAGCCTGCGTCCCGCCGAGAGTTCCGGTCGCCTTCGCCACGACGTTCCGCTTCGCCGATGCACCGACCCCGACGTGAAAGCCTGTCGCCCCTCGCTCCACGCCGGGGAAACTAGGCGCGGCAACCCCTGGAGGTGGAGTTGCCGAAGACGACCGACGCCAAGATCCTCCACGAACGTCGGAGGGCCCCCACTCGAACGCTACCAGAGACCGAAACGACGCTCCTGCAACGGTGTCCAACAACGTAAACGTCGTCATCGACGGCCACGACGCATCAGCACTCGTGGACACCGGAGCAGACTACTCAGTCCTGAGTGGGAGGCTCTCCCGCCACCTTCGAAAAGTCATGACGCCGTGGGAGGGACCTCAAATACGAACCGCCGGAGGGCACCTCATCACACCAGTCGGGAGATGCACTGCTCGCGTCGAGATCAACGGTGAGACGTGTCCTGTGAAGTTCGTCGTTCTGCAAGACTGTTCGAGGGACGTTATTCTCGGAATGGACTTTCTTTGCGAGTATGGCGCCGTCATCGACCTCGGAGCAAACCGATTGACTCTGCGAAAACCTGCTTCACCACCGGAGGAACCCAAAGCGACGTCATCTGCGGTCCGAGTCCTCGCCAGTCACGTCAACTTACCGCCGCGGTCGAGTGTTTTCGTGCCCGTCGGGAGCACCGAAGCTTTCTGCGGCGAATTTCTACTCGAGGGGAGCCTCCAGTTGCTTCTAGGAAGAGGAATAGGCGTCGCAAGAGGTGTAGCTGAACTTCAGGGTGGCCGCACTGTGGTCCTCGTGACGAACTTCCGAAACGAAGCGCAACACCTCACGAAAGGTGCAGCCGTTGGCCACGTCGAGGAACTCCGAAACTCCGCCGAAATCGCCGCCATTACTGACGAATCCTCGCCACCTCAGCAAGACAGCACGTCGCCAGCGCAGCTCGACATTGACCCTAAGCTTCCGGGCCCGAAACGACGTCAGCTGATGAATCTCCTCACCGAATACCGCGACTGCTTTGCGACGTCGTCGAAGGTGCGCCAAACCGCCGTTGCGAAGCACCGCATCGTTACCGAGGACGACGCGCGCCCTGTGCATCGATCTCCATACAGAGTCTCCGTTAAAGAAAGGCAGGTGATTCAGGAGCAAGTCCAAGAGATGCTGAACGACGACATAATCCAACCTTCAAGCAGTCCATGGGCCTCTCCAGTTGTACTGGTTAAGAAGAAGGACGGGACGCTTAGGTTCTGCGTGGACTACCGGCAGCTGAACGCAGTGACGAAGAAGGACGTCTATCCACTCCCCCGCATCGACGACACGTTAGACCGGCTGCGCCACTCTCGATACTTTTCATCGATGGACCTGAAGAGCGGCTACTGGCAGATCGAAGTCGACGAACAGGACCGAGAGAAGACAGCCTTCGTCACACCGGATGGACTGTACGAGTTCAAGGTGATGCCCTTCGGACTATGCACGGCGCCAGCAACTTTCCAGCGTGTCATGGACACCGTACTGGCAGGACTGAAGTGGCAGAGCTGTCTCGTCTACCTCGACGACGTCGTAGTGTTTTCCGGCGACTTCGACGAGCACTTGCGACGACTCCGAGCTGTTCTCCAAGCCATACGGACCGCCGGACTCACCCTCAAGCCGTCAAAGTGTCGGTTCGCCTATGACGAACTGAAGTTCCTAGGTCACGTGGTTAGTAACGCAGGCATTCGCCCAGACCCAGAGAAGACTCGCGCCGTCGCAGCATTTCCAGCACCAAGAGACAAGAAGGCCGTGCGAAGGTTTCTTGGACTATGTGCCTACTATCGGCGCTTCGTTCGGGATTTCGCAAGGATTTCCGCACCGCTCACAAACCTCACGAAGGACGCCGAGAAGTTCGAATGGGCCGAGGAGCAGCAGCAGGCATTCGACGAGCTGAAGCGACGACTGCAGACTCCTCCTGTCCTTGGACATTTCGACCAGGATGCGGAAACCGAGATTCACACGGACGCAAGTAACGCAAGACATGGGACGAGGTGTTGCCGTACGTCACTTTTGCCTACAACAGGCGGCCGTGCAAGAGACCACCGGGGTTACCCCCTTTGAACTAGTTCATGGTCGCAAAGTGACGACAATGCTGGACGCGATGTTACTCCACGAACCGGCTGTCGATGGAAGCGAGGACGCCCAGGTGGTTGCCCAACGGGCAGAAGAAGTCCGTCAGCTCGCCAGACTCCGTATTCAAGCCCAACAACGTATCGACACTGGCCGCTACAACCTTCGTCGCCGGGACGTCCACTTTCAACCCGGAGAGCGGGTGTGGGTGTGGTCACCGATCCGCCGCCGTGGTCTCAGCGAGAAACTCCTGAAGCGGTACTTGGACCCTACAGAGTGCTTCGTCGCCTCGGGGAGCTGAACTACGAGGTGATGCCCGACGGAACACGAACATCGTCACGCCGCCCACCACGACCTGAGGTCGTCCACGTCGTGCGCCTGAAGCCGTACTACGCTCGATAAGGACTGTGGACTTTATGTGCTCCAAAGGACTCTTGTTTATCGTTCTTTTTTTATTTTGTTTTGTTTTGTGCTGCATCGAGGCGATGCACTTTTTAAAGGGGGAGTAATGCCGCGCGCGCAGCTTGCTAAGTAGGCAGCGCGCGTGGCCTAACGGTTATAGCGCCTGCCTCCCACGCGAAAAGCCAGGGTTCGATTCCTGGCCGCGGGGACGCCTTTTTGTTGACATCTAATGTAATGTTCTGGTAAATTCGAGAACTCTGTCGCATGTTCGAGGTTAGAATGTTCTATGCGCGAACCTTCTACGCCGATTGTTCGAGAAGCCCACGCGTGTACAAAAGGGGCTCCGCGTGGCGAGCGGCAGTCAGTCTCGCCCCAGCGTTCGACTCTGCGCTTACGCCGACTTCGACGCCCGCGACGCTCTATTGTTATCTTCTGTTTCCTTCTTTATTTTTGGGCACACGTTCGCCCCATTAAACGTTTAGTTTCTTCAGCTATTCGCCGCCTCATCACTTGTCCTTCGTGACAATACCACCGACTCGCCACTTCCAAGCAAGGCCGCGCCATTCTGTCCTCCCTCGGATACTCAACTGTCCACTTCTCTCCCTTCCCAAAGAACCGCCACCGTGGGACATGATTCCTCGCATTACAGTCAAGCCCATCCCCCAACACATGAATCCAACCTAGGATCTCGGAAGACGCCAAAGCAGAACCCTTCATCTTTCCACACCACCGCACGATATCTATTATACGGACGCCGGCCTCATTGGCGGCATCCCTATCCACCGTTACAGTGGGCCCCAAAAGAGAGAACAGTCCGACACCATGCACATGTACCCTCCCCTACAGCGGCAGGAGACATCAGTCCATAGCAGAAGCCATCCTCCTACAGCCCCACTCTACCGAATTCATTACTATTCGCTCCGATAGTCAAGGAACCCTCAGAGACTTCTCAAGCCAACTTTGTACCTGCACACATCAAACACAACCTGACATCCTACATGGCTGCCCATCCTTATCTCCACGTCTTCCTTGAGTGGGTCCCCGGACACCAGGGAATGAAAGGGCCCACGCCCTTGCTCGCGCAAACGAGACTCCGAGCAACCCTGAATCCTGGCCCCCGGACTACAACCCGAAAGAGGAACGTGCCGCCCATCGCAAGGCTCAACGACAGACCTGAAAGAGCTCCGCCTTTCCCGCCGTACCCTTCCCCTCCCACCCCTAACCTCACACGGCGCGAGGATGCATACGTCTGTCAGGCACAGACATTCTCCCTGCCGTGCGATCTCATAACCCACCACATTATGAACCGCCCCGGAACCCCCATTTTCAGGTCTGTGGTGGCCTATCCCGACGTGAGACAGACATAGTCTTGTCCACGTGCCCAACAATCTTCCCACTTTCTCCTTCCACATCTCCTCCTCCCAACATGCCCTTTACCTGGGAGAGCTGGGCCACTCCCCCTCGGACCTCCGCCCTGCCCTCTGGCCTCGCCTAGCGCTGCACATCTCCCATGTGCGAGACCTCTTGACTTCAACAACACTCCCTCAAGCCCGACCTGACCCGCCAAGAATTTCCGGAAGGCTCACCCTCTAGCAACCCCGCAGGGGGCACCTGTGAAAGCAGGTGTTTGGAGAGTGGCGTCTCCACGGACCCCGAGCCATGCGGGTTCGCCCGCCCACGTCTGGTCTGTGCGTGGCTTTCCCGTATCCGGGGAAAAGGGCATCCTGGTGATTGAGCCAAGCTCCGGGGTAGGTTTGGACCCTTCTGGGCCCCCCGAGTGAAGCAATACACCACTTCGGCCCCCGCTTCTCGTAGACGGGAGTCCTGCCGTGTCCCTTTACATGTCCCCAACCCCTGCCAGCCTGTTGCCAGCACACGGATCACGTAGCCACGAGGGAAGGAGACGTGTGCAAAGTGCGTGCGCTAAGGACCACATTCAGTCGAGGATCTGTATGTGGCAGCTTTCTGCGTCAACTGCAAGGGACCACCGCATACTCGTTCTGCCTCACAGGAAAGTGACGGGTCGTCAGCCTTCGGAAAGTAGCAAGATATATAAATGACGAAAAGCAATCCGCGTTATGCTGAGGGGATTTTGCTATCAGAGCTTCCTTAAGATTGAGACGCTACGGCCGCCTCGGGATAACCACAGCGTAGCCTCCTGTATTGGAGGCTATTACCAAAAGAGTCTACGAAAAGAAAAGCAGCCAAACAGGAATGCGTTCTGCTCAATACAAGCGCCATATCGTAGGAAACTTTAGTATGATATTGTCACGAATAACGAAGTGACAAAACAAAGGAATAACTGAGAAAACTGAAACGTTTAATGGGGCGAACTTGTGCCCAAAAATAAAAGGAAAAAGAAAGATAACAACAGAGCGTCGCGGGCGTCGAAAGCGGCGAAGCAGCAGGATCGAACGCTGAGGCGAAACTGACTCCGGCTGGTTACGCGGAGCCCCTTTTGTGCACGCGTGGGCTTCTGGAACATTCGGCCTGGAACATTCGGCGCGCAGAACATTCTAACCTAGAACGAGCAACACGGTTCTCGAAATTACCAGAAATCTAAATTGGAAGAATAAATAAAAGACGCGGCGCTCCCAGGGATCGAACCCTGGGCTTTCTGCGTGGAAGGCACGCGCGATAACCGTTAGGCCACGAGCGCGCTGCCTACTTAGTCAGCTGCGCTCGCGGCATTATTCCCCCTTTTAAAAAGTGCATCGTCCCGATGCAGCACAAAGGTAAAACACAAATACACAATAAAAAGATAGCAGGGTCGCGAGCCACAGTTCACAGTTCACTCTTTGACGAGAGTCCAAAGTTCTATCGTTCGTAATACGGCTTGAGCCGGACGACGTGCACCACCTCGGGTCGTGGCTGGCGTCTTGCAGATGGGCGCGTTCCGTCGGGTAGAACTTCGTAGTTCAGATCGCCGAGGCGTCGGATGATTTTGTAGGGTCCGAAGTAGCGCTTGAGAAGCTTCTCGCTGAGACCGCGGCGCCGTATCGGTGTCCACACCCATACCCGGTCCCCGGGTTGGAAGTGGACGTCCCTGCGACGAAGGTTATACCGGCGTGCGTCGACTCGCTGTTGCTCTTGGATCTTGATTCTTGCCAGTTGACGAGCTTCCTCCGCGCGTTGAGAGATCAGTTGAGCGTCGTCGTTGCCATCGTCGGTTGGCACGTGAGGCAGCATGGCGTCCAGCATTGTGGTAACCGTCCGGCCATGTACCAGTTGGAACGGCGTCATTCCTGTGGTTTCTTGTACCGCTGTGTTGTACGCAAATGTAACGTACGGCAACACCTCGTCCCACGTCTTGTGCTCCACGTCGACGTACATGGAGATCATGTCTGCGATGGTCTTATTGAGCCGCTCTGTTAGCCCGTTGGTCTGCGGGTGATAAGCGGTGGTTCGTCGATGGCTGGTGTGACTGAGCCGAAGTACCTCTTGAGTCAGCTGTGCCAGGAAAGATGACCCTCGATCTGTGATCAGCACTTCAGGTGCGCCGTGTCGAAGGACAATGGACTCGACGAAAAACTTGGCGACTTCCACCGCCGTTCCCGATGGAAGGGCTTTCGTCTCGGCGTATCGTGTAAGATAATCGGTCGCGACGATAATCCACCGGTTCCCTTGCGTCGATGTTGGGAACGGCCCAAGCAAATCCATTCCGACCTGCTGGAAGGGCGTAGTCGGGGCAGATATCGGCTGCAAGAGTCCTGCTGGCTTTGTCGGAGGCTTCTTACGTCGTTGGCACTCATGGCACGACCGTGTGTACAGATGGACGGTTTTCGGGAGTCTTGGCCAGTAGTACTTGTCACGAATCCGGGCGAGCGTCCTGGTGTAGCCAAGGTGTCCAGCCGTCGGGTCGTCGTGGCATGCTTGAAAGATTTCTTCTCGCAGGCTGGCAGGCACAACCAGCAGCCAGGCAGGGTTGCTGGTTCCGAAGTTCTTCTTGAAGAGCACACCTCGCCGCAGGACGAAGCTTGACAAGTCTCGGGCCAGGACTCGCGGAACGGAACTTCCTTGACCTTCGAGGTGGTCGATCACGGCGCGAAGCTCCGGGTCGGCTCGTTGAAGCGCTCCCATGTCGGTATCTGTAACTGCTCCGAGAAAACGAGCGTCATCGTCGTCGTCGGTGCTGTCAGGAGGAGATTCGACTGGGGCCCTAGACAAGCAGTCGGCGTCATTATGCTTGCGGCCAGACTTGTGCACAATGGTTACGTCGAATTCTTGCAGTCGCAGACTCCAGCGAGCGAGGCGCCCTGACGGGTCCTTGAGGTTTGCGAGCCAGCAGAGGGCGTGGTGGTCTGTGACCACGCGGAACGGGATACCGTACAAGTACGGACGGAACTTGGTTATCGCCCAGACGACAGCAAGACATTCTTTGTCGGTCGTTGAATAATTTTGTTCTGCCTTAGACAGCGCCCGGCTTGCGTAAGCAATTACTCTCTCTGCCCCTTCTTGTCGCTGAACGAGCACCGCACCGAGACCGGTATTGCTGGCGTCCGTGTGTATTTCTGTCTCCGCCGACTGATCAAAATGTCCGAGGATAGGGGGCGACTGCAGCCTTCGCTTGAGTTCGTCGAACGCTTGTTCTTGCTCTTCTCCCCACTGGAACTGCACGTCGTCCTTCGTCAGATGCGTCAGCGGTGAAGAAATCTGTGCAAAGTCACGCACGAAACGTCTGTAGTAGGCGCACAGCCCAAGGAATCTTCGGACGGCCTTCTTGTCCGATGGCTTGGGGAATTCGGCGACAGCGGACGTCTTTGCAGGATCAGGGCTTACACCCTGAGCACTCACGACGTGGCCCAAGAATTTCAGCTCTCCATAGGCGAACCGGCACTTCGAAGGCTTGAGTGTCAGCCCAGCAGATTTGAAGGCCTGTAGCACGGCTCGCAGTCGTCTGAGGTGCTCGTCGAATTCGGTTGCGAACACGACAACGTCGTCGAGGTAGACGAGACAGCTCTGCCATTTCAAGCCGGAAAGGACGGTGTCCATAACACGCTGGAAGGTTGCCGGCGCTGTGCACAGCCCGAACGGCATCACTTTAAATTCATACAGTCCATCCGGTGTGACGAATGCCGTCTTCTCACGATCTCGTTCGTCCACCTCAATCTGCCAGTACCCGCTCTTCAAGTCCATCGACGAAAAGTATCGGGCGTGGCGCAGCCGGTCCAGGGTGTCGTCGATGCGGGGCAGCGGATAGACGTCCTTCTTTGTTACTGCATTCAGCCGGCGGTAGTCCACGCAGAACCTCAGGGTTCCGTCTTTTTTCTTCACTAGGACTACTGGGGAAGCCCACGGACTGTTTGAGGGCTGGACGATGTCGTCATCAAGCATTTCCTCAACTTGCTTCTGGATAACTTCCCTTTCTTTCACGGAGACTCGGTACGGTGGCCGATGCACAGGGAGAGCGTCGTCATCTGTGATTATTCGATGTTTCGCAACCGTCGTTTGGCGCACCTTCGACGACGTGGAGAAGCACTCACTGAACTCGGCGAGAAGGTCACTGAGTTGTCGTCGTTGTGGGGCTGGGAGGGACGGGTCGATGTCGAGCTCTGACGGAGTGGTTCTCTTGTGCTGCGTCGGAGAGGCGTCTTCTGAGATCACGGCGATCGCGGCTGAGTCCGGAATTTCCTCGACGAAGCCCACAGCTGTACCCTTTGTAAGGTGCTGCGACTCTTGCCGGAAGTTGGTGACAAGGGCTACGGTACGCCCGTCCTGGATCTCGGTTACGCCTCTTGCAATGCCAATCCCTCGTCCAACGAGAAGCTGGACGCTTCCTTCCATCAGTGCTACACCGCAGGTGGCTTCTTCGGTCCCGACGGATACAAAGACACTCGACAGCGGCGGCAGGTTTACATGGCTGGCAAGGACTCGCACTGCAGCTAACGTCGCTTTGGGATGTTCTGCCGATGGGACAGGTTTCCGAAGCGTTAGCTTGTTCTCCGCAAGGTCGATGATGGCGCCGTATTCACACAAGAAGTCCATTCCGAGAATGACGTCCCTCGAACAGTCTTGCAGAATGACGAACTTCACCGGGCAGGTTTCGCCATGGATCTCAACGCGCGCAGTGCACCTGCCGACAGGTGTGATGAGATGTCCGCCGGCGGTTCGTATCTGCGGTCCGTCCCACGACGTCGTAACTTTCCGAAGGCGGCGAGAGAGTCTCCCACTCAAAACGGAGTAGTCTGCTCCTGTGTCGACGAGTGCTGTCGCGTCGTGGCCGTCGATGATAACGTTGAGGTTATTCGACACTCTTGCAGAAACGTCGTTTCGGGGCGCTGCGGCGTTAGAGTGGGAGTGCTCCGACGATCTTGGAGGATCTTGGCATCGTTCGTCTTCGGCAACACCACCTCCCGGCATTGCCGCGCCTAGTTTTCCCGACGGGAGGCGATAGGTGACAGGCTGTCTCGGCGAGATCGACGGAAGGGCGATGGCGAGCGTCGGGGAGACGGTGAGCGGAATCCTCGGGGAGTCGACTCAGGAGAGGAAGAGCGGCGGAGGTAGTTCTCGATGTCCCGAGGTCGCTCTCCGAGACGTGGTCGAGGGTCGTTGGGTGCAAACCCTCGTAGGCCCAGCTGGCGGTAAGGGCATCGTCGGTAGATATGGTCGGCTTCCCCGCAGTGGTAGCACAACGGGCGTCGGTCGGCCGTCCTCCACACGTCGGTCTTCCTTGGCGCAACTTGTTCTGGACGAACGTGCGCCCGATCTTCCTGGCGTCGGGTTTGCTGCGGCTCTGGAGGCACACGTCGGGGAGGCGCCATGTACGGACGCGGGGCTGGTGGTGCTCGGCGGACCATTGCGGCGTAGCTTAACGTCGGCTCCTCCGGTGTCACCGTGTTGATGGGCACTTCAGGGTGGACCGCCCGTTGTACTTCCTCGCGCACAGCCTCGGCGATGGAGAGTGTCGCTGGACGACTTGCGGCTGGCAGCAACTGGCGGAGTTCCTCCCGGACGACCTCCCGGATAATTTCGCGGATGTCCGTACCAGGAGCGTTCTCGCCGCCAAGCAGCGTGGTTGCAGCGACACTTGGATGTCGCTGGTAGTGGGAAGCGCGCGCTTGGAGGGCGCGCTCGATGTTGGTCGCCTCCGTGACGAAGGCTTCGACGGTGGTCGGCGGGTTGCGGACGAGGCCTCCGAAGATGTCATCCCTTACCCCGCGCATGAGGACCCGCAGCTTCTTGTCGTCTGTGGCTCGTGGGTCGGCACGGGCGCTCAGGCGGAGGACATCTTCTACGAAGCTTGTGACGCTTTCGTCGGGGCCCTGCGTTCGAATTCGGAGGAGATCTTCTGCCTTCTCCCGTCGGTGTAGGGTGGCGAACGTCCGCTGCAACTCGGCCACACAGATGTCCCACGACGTAAGCGAAGCCTCGTGATTCTCGAACCAATGCCTCGCAGTACCCTCCAGCGAAAAGTAGAGGTTCTGGAGGCACTGCTCCGCTGTCCATCCGTTGTGGCGCGCCACACGCTCGTAGTGCTTGATCCAGTCTTCGACATCCTCGTGGATCTCGCCGTGGAAGGGAGTCGGCGTACGGGGAGCGGCGGCCAGGTAGACGACGGCAGGAGCGGCGGGGGTCGGCGACTGGTTGGCCATCGTCGGCCTCGTTGGCTGCTTGGTCCTGGGCGGCAGAGGTCCGAATTCCGGGTGTAGGCCTTGGGTGCGACGACTGAACCGGATCTCGGTAGTGCCTTCGTCGCTTCTTCGTGGGCTTGGCGTCGGACTTGCACTGCGGGCCCTCGGAGGGGTACGCGGCAGGGGCATGCGGTACCCCGCACCTCCACCAAAATGTCACGAATAACGAAGTGACAAAACAAAGGAATAACTGAGAAAACTGAAACGTTTAATGGGGCGAACTTGTGCCCAAAAATAAAAGGAAAAAGAAAGATAACAACAGAGCGTCGCGGGCGTCGAAAGCGGCGAAGCAGCAGGATCGAACGCTGAGGCGAAACTGACTCCGGCTGGTTACGCGGAGCCCCTTTTGTGCACGCGTGGGCTTCTGGAACATTCGGCCTGGAACATTCGGCGCGCAGAACATTCTAACCTAGAACGAGCAACACGGTTCTCGAAATTACCAGAAATCTAAATTGGAAGAATAAATAAAAGACGCGGCGCTCCCAGGGATCGAACCCTGGGCTTTCTGCGTGGAAGGCACGCGCGATAACCGTTAGGCCACGAGCGCGCTGCCTACTTAGTCAGCTGCGCACGCGGCAATATTTATAAATAAAAAACATCGCGCAGAGCGAACAATATCAGTACCTTTCATGTGCGTGCATTTTGTCTTTAGGTACCCTTTAGAGAGTAACATATATATATATATATATATATATCATATATATATATATATATATATATATATATATATATATATATATATATATATTTATTTATTTAGCATAAAAGTAAGAAGAAGCCGAAAGAAAACACACGCGATAAATAGGCACGATGTCAAGTGTTCTGACGGGCGGAGGCACCTGTTTGGCTGCCCTTCAGTTGGTAGTTCGCAGACAACTCCCCAGACGGTGCTCGTTACTGGAAAACAGGTCCGACTCTTGACTGGAAAGGGCGGGGAATGTGAAATAAAGTCTTCGGTATAAAGACTTGAAATGCCCGTAGAACAGGGACACATACGGGCTCTCCTTTCAGAAAACGATTCACTACAACTTCTGTTGTGAACGGTTCCGCTTTGCCTTGCGCTGCCCACAAAGCTCGAAAGAATTGCATAAGCAATGCCGGGAATGATGTGAACAGACCACCGTGGTACAGACAGAACCGGTTGTAGCAGACGACGGAGAATGTGCAGAGCGATACATTGCTGCTCTGGGAATCTTCAATGTAAAGGCTCGTCCACACTTGCAGAAAAGTCTCTTGATGCCGACCGACCTAGCTAGATGCAAAGAGTGTCCGCCTTTTACACTTATTGCCGCCCGCGACGTTCCCGCGGATCTGGTGTCTCGAAGGACCAGAGAAGGAAGCCTCCAATAGTGTATTAAAAACGCTCACGCAGCCAGCATTTCGCTGCTGCGCGATATAATATAGCTAGCAGCCCACAGTGCCCTGAGGGATGTGCCCAACATTCTCTCGGCGATACGAGAATTCACTAATAAATAGCGAGCAAACGGAGGCAGCACGAGTACGTACCGCTAGCGCCAATTTTATTCCACATTTCTTTTTTGTGGGCACTTTATTCGTTGTTCAAATGCCTAGTGTCGAAGAGCGTTTAATAATTCTTTAGTCTTGTTTAATATTTCTTCCGACACAACCTTGCCACGAGACGGTGCCACTAGCGCAACTTGGGAACTCCGACAACTCCGGGGGCAACCCGGACAACTCGGGAGATTCGGCTAAGTGTGACGTCAGTAAGCGTCATTTCTCTCTTGCGTTCTGATTGGCTGCAGTGCCATGGAAACTTCTTCCGCGCCGAAAAAACCGCTCCCGTAGCGAGTGCTCTCGCCGTCGAATATTCCAACAGCGGCTAGCTGATTTCGCCGCCTGGCGTCAAATTCCCCGTGGATCCACCCGCGGATCCGCAAGTGTGAACGAGCCATCATGTGGTCGATGCCGCGGTGAGAGGCAGGAGCGTAGAGGTCTTTGCGCCCAGCCTTTTTTACACCATGCAAAAAAAGTGCCATCTAGCGTGTGTGTTGTTCAATTATCGAGGTTGCGCCAGATTAGGGTGTTCCTATAAGAACCCTTTGCAGGGCGTCTAAGATAAAGACCCTGCACTTACCTGGATAGCCCGTTTCATTGATTCAGTGACGAGCCTTGCGACATTGTTGCTGGAAGTTCCTCTTCATACAATCTCGTCCCCATCTTTCTTTTCTCCTTGGCACCAAGGCTAAACGGCAATTCATTGAATGCACTAATACAATATCCTAATATCGTGAAAACAGAGCTGAATGCAGTTTTTGTGCGTCCACAGAAGGCAGAATTTCTCCAATATGGCGACCCAGAATGGCAAGACGATGGTAGCTTGCAAGCATTTTGCGTGCAGCCTATTACGTTGGGCTTCGTAGCATTGCGCGAAGATCGCATATATACTGCCCGTCCATCAATCAGAATTTAACATTCGGTCTACTTTCGTGTGCCACATGGCCTTCATTTTTGCCGTGTATTTTCTTGTCCAGCCCGCGGCCACCGTCAACGGCGACGCACAGGTCCCGGCGAAGAAGTCCACAGGCCACCGCCTGCCCGTAGGGGGCGCGTTCATGTTCAAGCCTAGCGCCGGGCCGCACTCGCAAGGCACACCGCCAGGGAATGCTGAAGACGCAGCGCGCGACAAACGCAAGTGAGCCGCCCCTTCGTTTCGTTCTGACTGTTGTCGCTACATATCTGTTAACGAATCTTGCTCAATCACCTGAAGTACGTCTCAGTATGACGCTGCAGATCCGATGCAGCGAAACCAAGCAGCGACGAAAGTGCATCGACACGGCGCTCCTTCTCCCTGTGGGAAATTTACTGCCATCGTCTAAAACGATGTGCGTCGTCTTTCCGCTGCCCCCGTCGGAAGATGGCGCCACAAGTTAATGGCGTCGCTAACTCGGTCGTCTGCGAATGCGCCCAAAGTTGACTTGGCAAGATTGTTGCTCTTATATTTTGTTACAGAGGAATTATACACCTTGAAGTTTTACGAGTGCACTTTGAGTGTAAGTTTGGGGTTTCTAAGTGCACTTGTCAAATTTTCTGTTTGCAACGTCGGCTCGTCTTGAGGAAGCCTATAGTCAAATATAGTTTCAGTAGATCGTTTTGCCATTTACGCTATGCTATCCGAATCCGCTAGAACCTCCGCTAAATCTACCCTAGCGGAGCAACATGTTCATGTTTTAGTAGCGCGTTTGCAATCTTCGCAAACCGGTACCGGATTATAACGTTACGAGAGCTGACGTAACGCCACAAGCGACTTTGTGAGACACTGAAGCTTCCGTAAAATAATATTTTATAGATACACTAGTAGTAGTCGCCTACTGATGTCGTTCTGTCTCTATAATATTGACCCTTTTGTTAATTAAAGTGCTCATTTTTGCTTCTCTTATAATTAAACGTAACTGATAGTCAAGCTCGCCAAGGCGATCCAATCCAAGTCAAGACAGTCAAGTGTGAAGTAGCCATCTCTTAGACGCCACCGGTCTGTTCTGATCGTGCTTCTCGCTTAATCACTTAATCACGACGTGCCCGCTATCGGAAGATGGCTAATGACGGTATCTATATGAATGAATTAGGAATGAATGAATGAATTAGGAATTTAGGAATGAATTCTAATGACGGTATTTATAACGGGAGGTAGCTTGCGCCACCTATACAAGAAACCGAAAATATAATTCCTCCGCTCGCCTTTTGTGGTATATCTGACTTAAAAAGATATTTTTATTGTATTGCATTAAAACATGCATGTCTGAAGATTTTACGTGACGTTACTTATTTGCTCGACATGAGTTAATCACGATCTACCGCAGCGGACCTTAGGCGCCATCCCAGCGAATTGAGCACTGCGTACAAATCACGTGACTACGCACCCTGCGCAATGCTGCTTTTGTTCAGAATGTCACGTGACATTCGCACGACATTGGAATAGCTCCGCAGCGTCCGCTGCTGTCCATCGCAAGGCGAAACGTAGTGTAGTCGTGTCTCGATGGTCTCGATATGTCCCAGAAGGCCTAGTTGCTATGGACGCGTGAAATCAGCAGCTCGTTTTGTGCGCCCGGAAGAGCTCGACGGCGTCCGTTTCCTTCACAACGACGACTCGCGTGCAGCGTGACGCGCCGAGCACCGCCACATCCGCTTCCCCGGGCCACGTAGCACCTCCTCTCACGATCGGTCCGAAAGGCACGTGATAACGTGACGTTCGGACCATCCGTGCTGCCACTGGCCACGGCCTTCCGAAAATCGTACAGCAGTGTGGCGAATATCTGGCAAGTTTGTGGTATGCCGTTGCCGGACAGAACCAACACCACTTAGAAAACAGCCTCCGCACCATCATCACAGTCAGATCCATCGACGCCTGAGATTGGGCACGAGTGCTGTGTCAGTGTTTTTCTGGGGCTTGTGTCCAATCAGCGCGTTGAAGGTCGGGCTGGGGCTCAGTGGCCGAGTTAGCGCGATCCGACTATAATGATGTTCCATGAAGGGACAGGAGGCCATGTGGAGGCGTTCATTATTTTTGGTGGGGTTAACAGAGCTGAGGTGTTGACAGAGCCGACGCTTCGCTGCGACCAAAAACACTGGCCTCCGGAAGTCGTTCCTACAGTTCGCACGTAAGATCGGACAGTTTTGACGCGCGACTGCACGACATCTTGTCCTATTTGGGAGTCTCCAGATGGCGCTTCAAACGACAGATGTCAGGCTTAAACAGACACTGGGAGGATTTTTATGCTCGTGGAAGTTTCAATGCGAAAGCATTCTCTGTCCCAAAGAGCGAAGCCGGGGTTGTCTATAACCGCTGTCGGTAACCGTTTGTAGCAAAAAAACGGCACTTAAATTCGAATTTTCAATAAAACATAGAGAAAATCACAGCAACGCAGATGCCTCGTCACGGAAGCCGGCGGATGCGCTCAAAGTCAAAGAGGACGAGCTTCAGAAATAAAACACGAAGAAAAGCGGAGCAACGCAATGCTTCGTCACGGCTGCCGTCGTGAAGCCGGCAGGTTTCAAAGCGCCGGTGCAGTGGGGGAGCGCGATGTCATCGCCGGAGCTCCGTGTGCGAAAGGAAGACGTGGCGCGCTCCTTGTAGGAATGCGCTGCGTGTAGAAATGTTTTCGCATTCCTACATGTAAGCAGTCTTCAGTTTCTCTGCCGAAGTTTTTTTTTTAAATTTTAACATGACCTAAAAGAGCCCAACCAGTAAGAACAAAATTTGTCGCTCAAAATTCGTTTTCTTTCCGCCCGAAAACAGCCGGTCGAGAATTGACCGCGTTCAATCGCGCTTTCTCTCCCTTCCATGGTCATGTGGCACTCAAACTATGCGTACAAAATATAGTTAAAAGTTCCGGGTCATCTCTGTACATTGCATGACCCACGACATTCAATATTATAAATACAAACAAATTAGAACCCCGTTTTGTGGCCTCCAAGAAACTGAAAATACGGTGATCGAAATAAAAAAAAAGTTACAAAGATCATCGCAAGTACATGCACTATGTCATCATCAATATGGCGAACTACCGCGAGTTGGACGACGCGATGGCGGCTCACGATAGACCAACGTTGCCACGAACGTGGGGCCACTGCTACGGAACTGTCGTTCGTGGTACCAACCAATCGATCTTCAAGCGCAGAACATAAAACGGAAGGGATAGAAGTGCGAAACAATCTCATAATAAGCGGTGCACCCAACTTCGTCGTCGTCGTCGTTGTCTGCTTCACACGCCGGACAAGCGGAGAAGAAAAAAAAGTGAAAGCCGTTTACAACTCCCTGTAACGCCGAATTAGAGCGCAGCTCTTGAGGAGGAGGAGGAGGGTACAGGGGGCAAGTGACCTCGGGGGGGGGGTCACGTGACGTCACTGATGACGTCAGCAATGACGATGACGATGCGGATGCCGATGACGTCATCAGTGACGTCACTGATGACGTCATCGGCATCCGCATCGTCATCGTCATCACGTGACCTCGGGGGTCACGTGACCGAGGGGGTCACGTCACCTGGGGACCACGTGACCTGGGAGACCACGTGACCTGGGAGCCACGTGACCTGGGAGCCACGGTGACCTTGGGGGTCCCAGTGACCATGGGATGACCTTGAGGGTCACGTGACCTTGGAATGACCTGTGAGGTTACGCCGACGCCGACGGCGACGGCGACGCCGCTCGAGCCGGAAACGGGCGCCTAGGAGCTGCGCTCTAAAAAACGCGCTCAGGTGTAATCACGTGACTTCCGGCAACTAACTCTCTTCTCAGCAGCTCTCACTCCTCGGTAAACACCGTCCACGTGTCGCGGCCATGAGCTTCCGTGCTCAGGTTTCAGTTTTGGTTTCGAGCAGTTTAATTTTATTGTCTTTAGTAAAAATATACGTCACTTTATAGCAAAATATTCATATGGATAGACTCCTCGCACCATATTAAATCACCTGACAAAAAATTAAAAAGCTGGGGGCGTGTTAGTGTCTCGTTAGGGAAAACATGGAAAATGAGTATTCACGCCTCTCCTTCCCCCTAAGGGAGTTCCACAGCTGAGTTTATCCTATAACGTTTTCTGCGGCACAGCTCTCACACCATATAATTTGTTTTGCCGCCACAGAATGCAAACGTTTTCTTTGTTTGTTTTGCAATGGGCGCAAGCAGGAGGCGATGAAGTCGTCTGGTGCAACCTGTCTATTCGCAACTCCAATTCACTATAGGTGGCGCCACTCGTTTTCCAAAATGGCGATTATAGTGAGGGTCGAAGGTGCGTGCCATTATACCAGTTGCTCAGCCTGTATAATGTGCTGGCTTGACTGAGCGACACAAATTATTTCTGCGTATACGAGGCAGCTTGGTTGTTATGTGCGAAGGTCACCACCTTATCCTGGAAACAAAAATGGTGTTCAGTATATTATTTACGCAAGGAGGCACGCTTTAATCCTGAAACGAAACCGAACCTAACCTCTATTTTGGATTTAGTTTCTCCGTATAAGCGTTCACTTCGGATTCTTTCATAACTCAAGATCTGACTTACAGCGCAAATATTGAGCCAAAGCAGTTGCTCGCAGAAATTTTATTATGGGACATACTTGTGCGATCCAGGCACCTAAAATAATTTGGAGTTCAGTGTCCTTTTAAAGACAGGGTCTTTTATACACCCTAGAGGAAGCATGGAATATTGTATATGTTGAAAAAATATCTGCGGATATTTGTGTGTCCTTGCTGCCTTTTGTCGCTCAGATAATTGTCATGTGAAATAATGAACTGCGGGCATTTTAATTGGTTTTGGGGTATTTAGATGATTAATTGCTTTCGCACTATTCCCGGTACAAAAGAGAACAATAGCAATTCAAATTTTACAAAATATCGCCACCGGTCATAAGTTTGGAATATGTTCACAAAACGATTAAGTTAATATACACTGTTCTTTCTAAAAAAAACCAAAAACAAAATTTGAGTCAGAGAGCAGAATGTGTGTGTGTCTGTTTTTAAAGTAACGGGTGACGCATAGGACCTAATATTACATCTAGTGTTTGACTGTTTTTCTATCTTGACAACGATGTCAGAGCTATTCATATGCTAAAAACTACACAAAATGTGACCTTTCTGGAAAAAACTATTATGTTTAAATGACATTATTTTGTTATCGTGGCACTTATTGGGGGTCTACATTCCCGTAGTTTCTATGAATAATAATGTAATAATTTATTACAGCTTGAAAAATGTAGTTTCTCACACAATAATATAATTTGTTGCCGAGTACCAAACTGCAAACGCGCGAACAAGTATGGCATACCCAAACTTTCTACAAATTAACATCACTGGTGCCAATTGCAGAATTTTTTAATTCACAGGTTATAAAAAAAAATTGTCAAAATCAATAAAAACATTTTAGCTGATCTGAGAAATTAATGTAAAATTACATTAATGTGGGTAAAGCATATGAACCTATCAAAGTCACGACTTAGTCGGAAAAACTTCGAAAATCACCGTCGATCCTTCTAGACCAACCCTCGAAGGTTTTGTAGTGCAAAACATTCCAGAACATTTAGTTTCTTTTATTTTTACGCACTGTCGTTTGGCCAAGCTGAGTCTTTCCAGTTCGAAGGAACCCCATCCTGCTTGCACGTGTCCTCGCTGCAGCACGTTTCGTTGGTGTTGGAAACCGGTGAAACAAAAGTGAGTTTTAGTATTTCGTATAGGGGCGAACGCAAGCACTTTGTTATTGCGTTAGCGTTGCACGTTTCACACTAGGCGTGCGCAGAATTCAAATTTACAGTCTTAGATTGACGCATGACGACGACGCGCATGCGGAGCACTCAAGTCTAACGCCAATGCAGAGCGCTTGCGTTTGCTTCTATACACAATATTAAAACTCTCTAGTAAAGTACAATCCCCTACCGGCTGCAGCACTACATTAGGACAATAAGAACTACCGCTTGCACTCGGAAATGTCATTTTGCGAGCCATAATTGCGAGCAGTTGCGCCGTTCCCGCTGAGCAGGAGAACCGGGGAAGCCTCACTAGAGCGCTTACCATTTCCGCCGCGGGAGGGCGAGCAACGAGCTGGAGACGCGAATACGGAAATAACCTGAAGTAGAGGAGGATAGAGCGTGCAGTGGCATAAGAGAGCCGATCCCTGATTGGAAGAATGATGGATGCACGCAAAGGCTAGCTACCTTTCTGTCTACCCACTGTCTCCTCCCTATCAGAGCGTCGTCTGCTCTTCGTTCAGGATTGGGTGTTGGAACGCAGGACGTCGGCGTGCGGCGTTCGAAAACCAGACCTTGCGCGTGGAGCAGACGACGCTCTTGCTCCTTCTGATTGGAGGGAAACAGGGGGTAGAGACAAGGGCAGTTAGCCTTTGCGTCTACCCACTATCCTTCCAATCAGAGCTCGCCGCTGTGACGTGTTTACACTCTCTCATGTCCTCTTCTCCTACTGTTCCTCTCCGTGAAGACGACGTTATGAGATCACCTTAGTTGTGGAACTCTCGCGGAAAGGAGTACCAGCTCTTCCTCCTCCTCAAGCCCGCCACCCGTCGCTTGAAGCACTATCTAGAGCAGGGCCGTCTCAAACACGCGGCCCGCAGGCATCCCGCGGCTACGAGCCCCGTTCACAAATCTGAGTACTGCACCAGAAGAGCCTCATGTTGTCGATACCTTTATTTCTTCTAAGTGTTGTTGCGTTTTCAGTTTTCTTTCCACCTGTTTCTTATGTTAATCTCCTGTACGACGATCCCACTACTAGGCTACAAGCACGTGTCTCATACGCGAGGACACACATCGGATGCATAAAATTTTACGTAGCAGGAGTAACTGTCAAATCTCATGAGCTTGAGCCTCTAACATTCGCTGCTGCATGCAATAAGTTAAAATGACGGTTATAGAATAAATATAGTTTAAAGCCAATGAAAACATTTTAGCTAATATGAGAAATTCATTTAAAATTACATTAATTATGAATAAAGCATATGATGCCATAAAACTTGCGACTTTGGGCAATTGGCAAAACTTCTAAAGTCGCCGCCAGTCCTTCCGGACTAAAGGCCCCCCCCTTCCCAACTACCCCCTCCCTAAAAAAGCACGAAAAAACGATTTTCGTTTGTTTTTCTTTGGGAAACTTCCCAGAATATTTATTTTCTTTCATGTTTACACGCCGTCGTTTTGCCAAGTTGAGCGTTTCCAGTTCGAAAGAACGCCTGCCCGCTTGCACGTCTCCTCACTGCAGCACGTTTAGCTTGTTCCGTCTCTCTACAAATTATTTTCGTCATGAATAAGAGGCCAGAAAATAACGCTCAAGCGCGAGCTTTATTTTTTATATTTTTCTTTATTCTTTATTCAAAGATTATCCCGCATTGCCCGGAGGCGTTATTGCAGGAGGGTTACAGTTTTGAAAAAGAACACATATTTCATTTGTAGAGCACACTTGGTCTTCAGTCAACATATTCTACTCTGCAATGGTTTTAACAAAAAAAGAATTCGCATACATGTTTGTCCTGGCGTGGTACTCTCGGATTTTGAATACGTGATAAGTTCGCCTTGAAACATAATGTGGGTGTTTTAAATATATTTCTCTATTAATACCGGTTTTAAAATTTGTATATAAGAAATAAAAACTTCAATTTCAACTTGTTTTGTTGGGAGGAAAGTAGTTCCCAATTCAATTCACTTCTCATTTTAGTGCAGCTCTCCTCCGCCCATACGGATCCAGGACAAACCTAGCAGCTCTGTTTTGGATTCTTCCAATTTACCAATCAAGGTAATTTGCGAAGGGTCCCAAACGCACAGGCATATTCTAAAATTGGTCTGACACATGATAAGTACGCGGTTTTTTCAAATCAGGTTGTGAGCATTTCAAATTCCTTTGAATAAAATTGAGCGCCCTGCCAGCTTTCACGATAACGTCATCAACAAGAGCGTTCCAAGAACAGTCGGATGATAGAGTGACACCAAGGTACTTATACGTAGATTCGTTACTTATTGAGTTGTTTTCTATCCGGTAGTGACTTTCAAAATTTTTCTTTTTTCTTTGGAAAACACAGGTGTACACACTTTTTTAATTTAAATTCATCTGCCACGTGGAGCACCAAGTATTAATACACTCCAGATCTCGTTGCAACAGAGCAGCATCTTGTTCATCCTTCATTTTTTCATACACAACGCAGTCGTCGGCAAAAAACCGTATACACGAGTAAATTCGCACGGAAATATCGTTTACATAAATTAAAACAAAAGTGGACCTAGAACAGAGCCATGTGGGACTCCTGACGTGACGTCAACATACCCAGAATGTTTTCAGTTCAAGACAATACATTGGCGACTCTGATATAAGTAATTTTTAATCCATCTAAACACACTAAAACCCACGTTTAACTGCTTAAGTTTACAAATAAGGAGCAGGTGCGACACAGTTCTGAATGCCTTGCGAAAATCTAGAAAAACAATCAGTTTCCCTTCCATTATCAACATTAGAAGCCAGTTTGTGATAAAATTCTACAAGCTGTGTCGTGCAAGACTAGTCCTTTACGAAACCCATGTTGTTCATTACTTAAAATACTATTGTTTACTATATGCCCTATTATTTCTGTAGTTAAATTGTGTTCGATGATTTTAGATGAGATAGAAGTTAGTGATAATGGCCTGTAGTTCGAAACTTCTTTTTTGAACCGCCTTTGTTAATAGGGACAACATGGGCAATTTTCCAGTCGTCCGGTAGGGTACCGGTGGACAGCGATTTATCCTAGATTAAATAAAGATACAGCGATATATGTCCGGCACAACGCTTTAGTATAGGTGGAGGTATACCATCGGAACCATTTGCCTTGTTTCGTTGATGTTTTTCAAGAGCGCCTCGATACCTCTCACGCTTAGTTCAACAGGTTCCATTAACGGGATGGTGCTTGCATGTGGTGGAGGACAGTTGCTACCTTTAGGTAGGGAGATAGATGGAAAGTAATCATTCAGGCACGTTGCCTTTCTGGCGTCGTCTAAGAGGACCTGGTGGTTGTGCACAACTCCGTTAATTCCCAGGCGATCTGGTCCTAAAATGGTCCTAAAGTTCAACAAGATAATAAATCTCTGTCACGTAAAGATTTTTTTTATGACGTTGAATTCGATTCAATTTTGGGTGAGGTCGACGACAGGACAATGACGGTATATCCTATTGTTCCATAAAAAATAGCAGCACGTTCCCTGAGTGGCGCCATTTTACTTTTTTTGCCCCAACCTGTATTTATCTATAAGAGTAACATAAACTATTCAAAGCTAAATATGTAACTTGCAAAATAGCGAGCTCACAAGCAGTACAGAGTACGAAGTCAATATTCCCAGGGATCTCTGGCGGACAAAGCTGCTCCGCATTCTGGACCTTCAGGGCTATTTTCTTTCCTCAAGAACCCCCCTCACCCCTGCCATGGCCTTTTATTTTTCGGGAGTCAAAATTCGGGCCTTAAACACCAATGAGTTTGACACAAGTAATCTAGAGGCTGCGTTTCAAAACACAATTCTTTGGAGACGCTGCGGCGAAGCGCCATCTGAAAGCTGTTCTTCAAACCTTGTGTAACATGTAGTTGCATAGCAGCCATCCCCCAAGAATCGGTGGCGCGTCAAATGATGGGAGGCGGACCGTTCTGGAGAGGGGGTGCTGCTCGCGTAAACAGCGTGTTTCGCCAGTTTCGTAACTAAGTTGATCTAATAACATTTGTATAACACTGATATTGTCTCCTAAATTGTCTTCGTGATTTTCTTTGTTCCAGGATAGAAAGTGCCAAAGGGAGCGGCGCTGGCAACCCCGTCGATAGTGGGGCTGCGGCTGATCGGCGAAGTCCCGTCCACTTCCATCATCCCGGGGGCTCGAACGAACCAGGGACTTCTGCTTGGCCGTCCGGTGACCAAGGGGCTCAAGAAAGTGAGATTGTCCCGCCAGCTACTCCACCTCCGATGGCTGACCACGCCGACACTGTCCAAATTAACTCAGATGACGGAGACGACAGTGATTGCATTTTGATCGACGACCCCTTTAACGGGGACATCAAAGAGAATCCTGGTACCGTCAAGCGCGAAGCAGGCGACGTGAATTGTTGGGACGAGAAGGCAACCGGTAAGAGATCACTCGATTTTCCATCCCCAAAAGCTTCGCACGAGAGCGTGAGTAACGCTTGCAACGTCGTCAACGATTCAGCCGGAATACCGTTAAGCAGGTACTGTTTGGGCCGCTCTGCAAACCGCCTTTATTATGAATCCGGTGTTCTGTTCGAGGCTAGCTGAAGTGGTGATGATGATAGCCTTTATTCTAGTTGCAAACGTGGCTTCTCTCTGCGCTTGAGGCTCTGGAAGCTACACTAGATGGACGACTCGGTCATTGCAGGAAAACTGGAAATCTGCAAAAGTAAACGGCCAGCTAGAACGATAGGGACAAAACATAGACAGGGAGAAAGAAAGGCATACACACCGCTGACTATCAACTGAGATTTATACTACTTCTTCATCACTTCAACACAAAAATTTACACCTAAAGTAATGCCAATAAATTACCCTAAATCCTTACATTACACTACTAAATTAAAATAAATTAAATTAAAGCATTTGGTCACTGGCACCTCCCTGACCTAACCCACAAACCACCGCCGACATATCCCTGTTATTGCCTTTCACGTGGCAGCGTCCCATTGCAAAACTGCCTTTATTTCTTGCTGACCGATGGGAGGGCATGCTCACGCAGAAGTATAAAGTCTCAGTTGATAGTCAGCGGTGTGTATGTCTCTGTTTCTCCCTGTCTGTGTTTTGTCCCTATTGTTCTTGCTGACTGCTTTACTTTTGTATTATGTACCAACTAGCTGAAATTCAGCCTGGAAATCTGATAATGGTCACACGGACTCAAGTTAAGTACGACGTGGATTCATATCGAAGCAGATATGACATCCGTAATTAATATGTTGAGAACGTGTTTCTGCGTAAATTTTTTGTCGCCAATAGGAAGAACTACCATGTTTGAAAGGTTGTTTCACAATGAGCTATAATTTGAGAAAATAATTTTGACCCCTCACAGCACAGGCGCAGTCACCTTCCTTTTTATTAACGGATTTAGAATGAGGAACACAGCCGGCTCCGATTCTGGTGTGCCAGAAAAGGTGGAAAGCGGGACGAGGGGGTAGGAAAATTTTGCCAAGCTCAAGCCATGTACTGTAATGTCGTTTTTAAATACGATAGGAAAAAGCACCTAAAATGTTGGTCAGTAGCATATATGTTAGATGTAATTTCAAAAATCATGTACAAAGTCTTACATTTGGTTTCTATTTCACCTGTGACGTTCCGTTCAATGTGCATAATAGTTTTTATAATCAACCATGCTGCTGAAGAAAAGTTTCGATCATGAAACATATTTGATACGCTAAAAATATCGAATCGGAACAAATATTTTGGCAGATTGACAATTTGTTGATTGAGGAAAACCGTGGTGTATATTGGAAACTGCGTTGGATATCCAGCTAAGGTTTACGTTCATAACGTATGTACTTGTTCTACCAATGTACCTTAAAGTTTGCTGCTCGAGGCTCCAGTTTATGTCCTGGATAAAAACCGCACTATTAATTTATCTCAAAACAGCATAATTAACCGTCATGGTACGATGAACTGAAGTCATTTTTAGAAGGTCGTTTTGACCTTATATTGTTTAAAAGGTGTTTGTTCCCAGATCTACCAAGTGTTAAATTACAAAATCGCCCATTCATCTCAGGGCAATAGAAAAACATGTGGACTATTTTTTTCCCGCGGACTACATTGTGTGGACAAACGAGAGCCTTACAAGAAGCGCAGATTCCAAATGATTTTATTATAACTTCTTTTTGAAGAGAGTTTAACAGGTACACATTCGGATAAGACGGCACTTTTTCACCGCTGCCGAAGCCATCGCTTGCAACTCGCCGACAAGCGCCCTTCGTCGACCACTTTACTCGGAAGAAAATTCTTCCCAAAAGGGGCATGTCGCGATCTTTGCACATGCTTTTAACAAGTAAATGAGCTGCGCACGATTGTAATTTTATTTTGTTTTTTGGGATGCTTAGAGCGTCCAGATTGAGTTGTCACCACAAAAGGACGACCTCAGAATCGACTTCACTGCCCGTTTAAATATGTTCCCATATTCTGAATGCTTGGCTTCCTGCGACTATAATTGTTTTAAAATATAGTGAACTTCCTACAGTATAAAAAAAACGATAAAAAAAAGAAACAGCAAGAACAAACGCCAAGAGGACACAAACACAGACGGGTATGTATCTTTCAACTCAAAACAAACATTTATTCAGGGGCGTACGTTCGCCCTCTCGCCGGCTCCCCATCCCGGTGGGGGCGAGGGACGGAAGGAGTGAGAGATATTCGAAGGAAGAATAGGGAAAGATGGAGGGGGAGGCCGAAAGCGCAAAGATACGAAAGGACCCGACAGGGCAGGAGGAACGAGTTATCCACCAATGTCGTCTAGCCCAAACTGGAGAGCTCGGGGCGCAAGAACGCGATCTCTCGTTCGGAGAGCGTCAGCGAGGTAGAGGAAACGTTTACATCTCGAGCCCTTTATGGCGTACGACTCTATAACCTTTCTTCCAAACCTTTGGCTGTGAAACCCCAAGGCGCGCTTATGCTCGAACCTGGGCAAACACTCACCAAACGCACGGCGATGCACCACGATCGGATGTGCCGAGTCTTCCCCGGGCTCCGCCACCTCTCTGGAATGCTCCCGCAGGCGGTCGTTAAAACTCCTGCCTGTCTGGCCTATGTATTCTCCGCCGCAGGTGAACGGGATGGAGTAGACCCTCTTTTTTACATGGGACGAACTGATGCCCGTGCATCTTAGAGCAGGTATTTTTAGGGGAGTGCAATTAACCATTTTACACAATTCTCTGAGTTTGAATTTGCAGCTGAACGCCACCCCTACATCGAATCTGGACGCGAGCGCTTTTAGCCGATGCGCTGTGTTGTGCGTATAGGAATGACGGCCAGCCTCTTCTTCCGTTGTCTGAGTGCCGGTGTCGGAGTAGCAGGGGTGGAAATTAACCGTCATGTTTATAGCAGTCGGGTTCGCTTTTCGGCCGGCAAAATTATAAATGAACACTGAAACTTACTAGCATTTTGTGCATATTTACAAAGTGCAACGGTAAAAAGAATATGTGTAAACTTCACTTGCGACTGGGCCGACAGTATCAGTGCGTCGGCTCAGGAGCGCGGGACGATATCTACGTCATGCAGTCGACGCACCGCCGATTATCAGTGCTGCCAAGCTGCTTCAGCCGGCCCCGCAGGGGGCACCTGTGAAAGCAGGTGTTTGGAGAGTGGCGTCTCCACGGACCCCGAGCTCCGCAGGGGGCGCCTGCACCTTAGGTGCTAGGTGCTTGGTGAGTAGCGTCACCACGGACCCCAGCCGCGTGGGCCACCATACCCGCACGCAGGGGGCACCTACTTCAGTAGGTGCTTGGTGAGTGGCGTCACTACGAACCCCGAGCCATGTGGGTTCGCCCACCCACGTCTGGCTGTGCGTGGCGTACCCGTGTCCGGGGAAAAGGGGACCCTGGTGGTTGAGCTGAGCCCGGGGTTTGTTTGGACCCTTCGGGGCCCCCCGGGCGAGGCAATACACCGCTTCGGCCCCTGCTTCTCGTAGACGGGTGTCCTGGCTTGGCCCGACCAGGATGATTCAGTCAGTCGCCTCTTCTACCCTCTTCTTCCTTCTTTCACTTTTCCTCCCACCTCTTTCTCTTTTCTTCTACACTCTCTTCCTTCCTTTTTCACCCTCTTAGGCGGCAAGGGCTAACCTTGAGTGGAAACAGGTCCTGTCCCTGCATCCACACTACGGGTATAGTGCCCGGGCAGCACTGGTAGAGTAATTGTGTCAGCCAAGCCCATCTTGCTATGGCACATTACCTACCCCCTTGTTGGGCTCCGTGGTGGGCGGTGCACCCGGGCACTGAACTTTTCTCCCATCTTTATGGGTTCTAGTCAAAAACCCTCTGATCGGGCCCTGAAAAGGGTCCGCACCGAAGCCACCACTGCAAAGACACCTGACCTTCCTCCAAGATTCTCCAAGTTTTTAGTCATTCATTCTGAAGGTGATAAACAGCTCTCACAAATGTCCCCATTCTTAGTAGCCAAGGTACTTGAAGGTGCAATTGGGAAAAACTACAAGGCAAAGAAAATGAGCTCTGGTGATTTACTTGTTGAGGTGGAAACGAATCAGCAGAGTACTGCATTACTAGGTCTAACGTCCATTTCTGGTTATGACGTCTCTGTCTGTCCCCACCGAACTTTAAACAGCATTCAAGGAGTTATCTCTGAGGATGACCTTCTTGACAGCTCTGAGAGTGAAATTGTTGAAGGCCTCTCTGACCAAGGGGTCACAGCTGCAAGGCGTATTACCATTCGTCGTGACGGGAACGAGCTGAAAACAAAACATGTTGTACTCACTTTCCAATCAACCGTCCTTCCTGAAGCTGTGAAAGCTGGGTACCTGCGCTGCAGGGTCCGGCCTTATGTACCAAACCCCCGTAGATGCTTCAAGTGCCAGAGATTTGGCCATGGCTCTCAAAGCTGCCGTGGAAAGGCCACCTGTGCAAAATGTAGCAAGACCGACCACGAAGCTGATGCATGTACCAACAACTCACACTGCGTAAACTGCTCAGAACCTCACCCAGCATATTCCAGATCATGCAAGACATGGAAAGACGAGAAAGAGGTCCTCACCTTGAAAGTTAAAGAAAACCTCTCTTACCCGGAAGCGCGCCGTCGCTTTGCGTTCTTGCGCAAAGGTGGCTATGCGCAGGTGGTGCAGCGGGGACCTGCACCACTGAAGGTTGCAGTGGCAACCCAGACGTCCTTTCTGGACTATGGGAAGCCACGGCAGTCCCCCACGCCCCAGCTGAAAATTCAGCTTCCGGGGCGTGCAATCTCGGCTGGGCGGTCTACGGACCCTCCAAGCCAGAGTGCGAACCCTCGCGCTCCAACAGGGCAACAGCCTGTGTCTTCTCAGGCTGTTTCCCAAACCGAGGATGGGCTGGTGGCTGCCGCAACCATCCCTTCTCCGCGCTCTCCTTCCAGGGAGAAGGGTCGACACTCTCGCCCACACTCCCTGGAGAGAGCATCTTCGAAGGAGCGGCATGGCCCTCGTGCCGCTCCTGCAGCGCCAAAGGGGCAGGAACGGGTGAACTCGGGCGACACCCCGCCCAGCACCTCCTCTGCCCCTTCGGCGGGGTCTGGTCGTGGACGGGGCATGGCGCCCCATTCTCTGAGCCTGCCCAAACCTGCAGCAAAGGCCTCGCTCCAGGAAGCAGAGGCTATGGATGAGGGAACAGAAGTCTCCACTCATGCGTCTGAGCAAGACGACATGGAGTGGCAGACTTCTAAAAATAAACACAAAAGCAAAAAACCTGTAATCCCTCCAAAGTGATGTTGTACATTATTTTTGCCCTTCGCGGCAGAGTTGACGTTTTTACTTTTACTTTTACTTTACTACTTGTACTGATTTACTAAGCTTTTAACTGTGTTTTAGAATAATGGCTAAATTTTCATTTATGCAGTGGAATTGCCGCGGGCTTTTTTGTAATTATGATGATGTCACTTTTTTATTAGACGAACACCGCCCTGTTGCCTTCTGTCTGCAGGAGACGCATCTTAAAGAAACTAGGTCAAATGTACTGCGCCATTATCAAGTGTTTAGAAAAGATAGGTTGCACTCCTCTGTGGCGTCTGGTGGCACTGCTGTAGTTGCCCAGCGCACAACCCCATCTGCCGAAGTGGCCCTATACACCACTCTCGAGGCTGTGGCTGCCCGGATACTACTAGACCGGGTGATTACTGTTTGTTCAGTTTACATATCACCGGGATACCAGCTACAGTACGAAGAGCTAGAGGATCTTGTTAGTCAGCTCCCGGCTCCATACTTAATTTTAGGCGATTTTAATGCACACAACCCATTGTGGGGGAGTGGCAGACGGGATGCTAGAGGAGCACTTGTTGAACGTTTTCTTCTTTCCACGGGATTGTGCTTACTTAACACTAAAGAAGCCACACACTTTAGTTCAGCGACCAGGACTTTACTTCCATCGACCTTTCTATCTGCCATCCTTCACTATACTCACTGTTTTCATGGAGGGTCATCTCAAACCCATACGGAAGTGACCACTTTCCAATTATTTTAGAGTTTAACAGTCCTCCTGCTGGTCTTCAAACGCGTACCCCTCGTTGGAAGTTTGAGAGGGCTGACTGGGCAACATTTACAGACTCTTCAGTTTTAGCTTGTTCATCACTTGATGATCTTTCCATCGATGATGTCACTCTGCATATCACTCGACACATATTACAGGCCGCAATCCTCGCCATTCCCATGACGTCCTCGCATCTTCCAAAAAGGCCAAAGGCGTGGTGGAATAAAGACTGCCGCCAGGCAAAAAAGGAACAGAATCGCGCATGGGGTATCTTTAGGCGTTACCCTACTCCAAGTAATCTGATTGGTTTTAAAAGAAAAAGGGCACAAGCAAGGTTTATTCGAAGGCAAGCCAAGCGGCAAAGCTTTAGAGGATATGCCTCTTCAATTAATAGCAGTGCATCTATAAAGGAAGTTTGGGACCGCGTGCATAAAATTGAGGGTTCCTACGGCGCTTTCTCTGTCCCACTCTTGTGCCGAAATGGAATATGTCCTGCAAGCCTTGACGAACAGGCTGACGTTCTTGGTGAGCACTTCGAATTTGTTTCTAGTTCCGAACACTATACGCAATCATTTAGGCGGCATAAGCTACATGCAGAAGAAAAGATTGTGCCTACGACCGGTGGTTTGCAAGAGCCCTATAACTCTCTTTTCATGCTGCACGAACTGCAGATGGCTCTTGATTCGTCCAGACAGACTGCCCCTGGACCGGACGGTATTCACTACCAAATGCTTCAGCACCTTCATCCATCTACTCTAGAGCTCATCTTGTATCTTTTCAACCGAGTCTGGGTCGAGGGTCTTTTCCCATTGTCCTGGAAGGCTGCCGTCATTATCCCCCTTTTAAAGCCAGGAAAAGATCCTGCCTGCGCCTCCAGCTTCAGGCCTATAGCACTGACTAGCTGTCTTTCGAAGACATTAGAAAGAATGATTAACAGAAGGCTGATGTTTTATTTGGAGAGAAATAATCTTCTTGACAGGTACCAATGTGGCTTTCGTTCAGGACGATCCACGGTCGACCACCTAGTTCGCTTTGAGACTGTAGTGCGAGAGGCATTTGTAAATAAGCAGCATTGTGTCTCTGTCTTTTTTGACTTGGAAAAGGCATTTGATACAGCCTGGCGCCATGGCATACTGCAGGATCTGTTTAGCCTTGGTGTGCAGGGCCGAATGTTAAGTGCCATTCAGAGTTATCTCCAAAACCGGACTTTTCGCGTGAAGCTTGGGACAACTTTTTCTAGAGAATTTTCGCAGCAAAATGGAGTTCCTCAAGGTGGTGTACTTAGCGTCACTCTTTTTATTGTGAAGATGAATTCAATTGTCCGCGCAATTGCTCCATCTGTGCAGTACTCACTGTACGTCGATGATCTGCAGATTTCTGTATCGTCTTGTAATCCATCCATATGTGAACGTCGGCTCCAGCTCACAATCAACAACTTGGTCAAATGGGCTGATGTCAATGGTTTTAAATTTTCTCCTGAGAAGACCGTCTGTGTGGGTTTCTCTCGTCGCCGCGGAGTTTTGCACGAACCTTCTTTGACTATGTATGATGTTCCTATCCCAGTGAAAACTGAGCACAAGTTTTTAGGTCTTATATTTGATTCCAAATTGACTTTTGTTCCGCATGTCAAGAGCCTGAAGATGAAGTGTTTTAAATCACTTAATATACTTAAGGTCCTGTCGCATGTGACCTGGGGTGCTGACCGTCTTTGTCTCTTACGTATCTATCGGTCGGTCGTTCGATCCCGACTTGATTATGGTTGTATTGTGTATGGCTCTGCCCGGACATCGGTTCTCAAAATGCTGGACCCTGTTCATCATCAGGGGCTGCGGCTTGCTACCGGGGCTTTTCGCACATCTCCTGTCCTCAGCCTATACGCAGAAGCAAACGAGCTCTCTCTGGAGAAAAGAAGATATGAACTGGGCTTTACGTATTTTATGCGAATTAGATCGGTTCCTAACCATCCAACCTTACACTGCATGGAACAAATACGCTATGAGCGAACTTTCAGTAACAAGCCTTCAGTTGTTCCACCTCTTGCCATGAGGGTTCGCAATTCTGCGGAGTCTTTAGGACTGGACGTGTTGCCTCCAGTTGTACAGTGCATGAGTTCGGCAGCCCCTTGGGATCTAGTTCCCATTCAGTGCGAACTGGAGCTAACAAAATACAACAAAAAAGACACTCCTCGTGATGTCCTGAGGCAAGAATTCCTTGAACTCCAAGACCACTATCACGGCTTTACAAGTTTCTACACTGATGGTAGTAAAACTGATTCCTCTGTGGGCTGCGCAGTGATCGGGCCTGGGATGCAGCTTGTCCGGAGAATTAATGACAGTGCCTGTAGCCTTACGGCAGAGCTTTATGGCTTACTTCTCGCCACAGATAAGATCCTCAAAGAAAAGCTTCACAAGTCAATTGTTTACACCGACTCACTTAGTGCTTTGCGAGTTCTTGCCAGAGTGGGAGATGATCGCAATCCACTTGTAATAGAAATAAGGAACAGGCTAATTTCAGCCACAAAACGGAAGAAGAAAATAATATTATGCTGGGTTCCTTCACATGTCGGAATTGCCGGAAATGAGGATGCTGACAGAGCAGCAAGTACTGCTAAGGATCGAGAAGTCGACCTGTGGAAAATACCTTACAGAGATTATAGACATGTTCTGAAATTTTCCATAAGACGCAAGTGGCAAGAGGAATGGGACCGAGAAATAAACAATAAGTTGCACGCAGTGAAACCACTACTTCAGGAATGGGAGAGTGCACGACACCGCGAGCGTTTTTATGAGGTGGTTTTGTGCCGACTGCGAATTGGTCATACCCGTCTTACCCATGGGCATCTTTTGCGTGGGGAGGATGCTCCGGAGTGTGAACACTGCCACATTCCGTTAAGCATCCTACATATCTTACTTGTATGCCCTTTGTATGACCAAGAACGCCACAGACACTTTGCCAAGATCTACCAAGAGCATACACCATTACATCTCGCCTTTTTACTCAGCGATGAGCCGTTGATTTCACACAAGTGTGTTTTCAACTTTCTTAAGGATATAAGACTCCTGGACCAGCTATAATTTTAATAGTTCGTCGTATTCATTGCCACATCTTATGCGCTTGTACTTTCATGATCATTGTTTTATTAAATTACAAGCTACTATAGCTCTTTCTTCTCTTTAACCTTGATTTCAGCAATAGTCCTAGTTGTTGGCGCATTATAGCCTTGGTCGCTGCTGCGCCATTAAACCCCAATCAATCAATCAATCAATGCTTCAGCCGGTAGTTTCGGTTTCGCCGTGCCAGTGGAACGAAACTTGGATGCGCGATATCTACAAAACTATACACACTACCGAAAAACAAATTATATCTCGTGATTCAAAATCGCCGACTTTGACTAAACAGATCATAACCCGAAAATCGTAAAAATGGAGTGGAGTTGCCTTTTAATATTGAATTTTTGAAGTCTTTACAATGACTCAATTTTATCAACTACAACACTTAGTCGAAAGCTCATTTTCGCCGCCGCTTGCGGCTGGAAATTGCCGAAAAGTTGGTTCTGTATGTTTTCCTGAATCGCGATCTCCTTCGTGATACCGGATAGCCGTGAACCTATGTTGACCGTCACAACGCGACTAGAGTCTTATTTTTTGTTCAAAATTAATACATAATGCAGCCGGAAAGAAGCCTTCAATTTTTGTTGCTGAAAGTTAAAACATGCTCATGCATCGATTTCGAATCGTTGAATCATTGTTCGAGTCGCTCCGGCAATAAGCCGATCTCGGATTCGCTGTTTTGAGTTCTCGAGAAAAGACACATTCGTCAGCACGGGATGCTTAAATAAAACGTTTATAGACACCGATACATGACCATATTTCAACGTTTATAAACATTGATCCGTGAGCACGTTTGAACTTTCAGCAACAGAAATTGAAGGTTTCTTTTCAGTACATTATATACTAATTTTGAAAATAACAAGAATCTAGTCGCGTTCTGACGGTCAACATAAGTTTAAGGCTCTCTGGTATCGCGCAGGATCGCGATTCAGATAAAGCGAGAGAACTAACTTTTCAACAATTTCCAGCCACATCTAGTGGCGGAAAGTGGCCTTCAAATAAGTGTTGCAGATAATAAAATCGAATCAGTGTCACCAATTTAAATATCAATATTAAAATTAATTCAGTTGCAAAATGTTACAAGCTGAAACAGATTATCAGGAGAAAACTTGCACACACCTTGCGAGCGTGCACCATGTTTATCGACGGCACAGCGTCAAGTGCAGTGCGTGTTCCATTCACAAATTGTTCCGAGCACAGTCGAAATGATGGCGTTGGGGAAAGGTCTTTTCGGTTTAGGGACGCAAGCCACTGACGCCGGAAATCGGGATCATGTAGAAAGCGATGGAGCTTAAAGACATTGCAGCCGCACTCGCCTTGCCGGATTCCGTGCAAGCTACATAGGTCCTCGGACAGTGTTCGACGCTTTATTTCGTTATTTGTGCACCCTATGACCGAGCAATGGTGTCCCGATGACCAGCGGAATGTCGCCATCCAAGCCCGTGGCTCTAAATAAGTATGGGAGTTTAAAACAGAGAAGAAAGTGCGAACGACGTTCGGGCAGTGCCTCCACCCAACACCGGCGAAGCCTCTCACCCGGGACTTTCACTGTTTCTAGTGCTCCAGCAAGAGGAAAACCACCAGTAGCTCTTTCCCCTTTTTCCTCTTGCCCTCTTTTAGTAAAACGGTCAATAGAACATCTCCTCAATGTCCAGAGAAACAAACCGAAGGGCACGAAAGAGACGTGGAGGGGCTCAAGATAGGAGAACAGTTCTGAGGTGTTAGTCACCCGGAAGGGTTGAGGGTGTGTTAGTGAAGACAGGTTCCTGATTAAAAAGGACGCCAAATTCTTTTGCCAGAACCCATTCTCCGAAAAGGTTCTACGGAGTGGGACCTCTGCTTTATGGGTTTTTGCAGTCAGTGGCTTCCTAGAGCTCTGCTTTGTGGGTTTTGCTGCCAGCGGCTTCCTGGAGCTCCTGGAGGTTTACCTCCGCTCAACCTTAGTGGAGTACGAGGGTAAGGTGTATGAATATTTAGGGAGCGGGGTGTGCGTCAGGTCGTATTTCGCACCGCTTCTGAGTGAGGTATTTCTCACGTACGTAGATCTGGTCATCAGGGAGCGACTGGAGGATTCCGCGCCTTGCCGCCGGGTGTACCGTTATGTAGATGACGACCTAATCATACATGAAGAGAAGACAGACCCTGAGACTATCCTGGAGGCCTTCTCGTCGGGACCCGTGGGCCTTTCTTTAAAAAGGAGGACCCCTCCGACGGAACTTTCCAACTCTTGGAGCTTCGTTTGGCGATCAGTCCCGGGGAATCTGCTGGGAGTTTAGGCAAAGACGGAAAAGCCAGTTCTGCCTTTCGCTAGCGCTCACTCCAAGACCATTAATTCAACTAGGGCTTGTCAAGTTCCTTATGACGTCCGCGCGTTCTAGATCCTGCCCCCATTACGCGGAGCATAGTGTCCGGCTACAGATGCAGGGGTTGAGGAAGGCCGGCTTTGCCGACGACCTGCTGGAGATCTCGCTTAAGAGGCTAATTTCCGGCCCTGCTACTCCGACACCGGCACCCAGACAACGGAAGAAGAGGCTGGCTGTCACTCATTTTACTCACCACACAGCGCATCGGCTAAAGGCGTTCTCGTATAGTTTCGATGTAGGGCTGGCGTACAGCTGCACATTCAAACTCGGACAATTGTGTAAAATGGTTAATTGCTCTCTCCTTAAAAATCAGCAGAACCCATCCTTTGGGAATGATTATCTACGTTAATGCGAATAGCATAAAACGGTGCGGAGTTATGCGCGTTCGTCAGGTGGCCTGGCACACTCTAGATACGCCAGCCCACTCTTGAGGCGATTCTAAATTTGTTGACACTTTCACAGCCCTGCGCACGATCTCCGCAGCCCAGCACGTGCGTTTGTGTCACTTAGGAAGGCGAGCAAAGCACGCGCCATACGTACAAACACTCAAAATGGTACCGACCAGACTTTGTGGCGTCTCAGCTAGTCTCAACCAACGGTACTTTAAACGGTTGTTTATATCTTGACGATAGACGCGCTTTACAGCGCTGTCACATGCTGCGGTAAGCGCGTTCCCGCACGAGGGCTCATTCCGCTCTCATGAGACTGAGCACGGCCGCTACATCACCCTCTCCCGAGCGCGGGAGAGGGTGAGCTAGCGGCCGTGCTCAGCCTCACGAGAGCGGAATGAGCCCTCGTGCATGGAACGCGCGCACCGGTAGCTGTGACAGCGCTGTAAAGCGCGTCCTATGGTAAAGATATAAACAACCGTTTAGAGTGCGTTGAATGACTGCCTTCATAGCTCTGTGGTTAGCGCGTCTGCCTGCTGATCAAAGCGGTCAACGGTTCGAATCCCAGCCGGCGCCGGTCTTTTTTATTTATTTATCGACCCGCGGAGTAAGAGGTTAGATAGCCAGACAGATAGATACATAGATACATAGACGAAAAGTGCGTGAAGTATACAAAGAATGCTTTTCGCATTAATATTCGCATTAAAAGACCTGCTTTAAGACACACGGGCATCAGTTCGTCCCATGTAAAAAGGGAGGGTCTACCCGGCCCCGTTCACCTGCGGCGGAGAAGACATAGGGCAGACAGGCAGGTGTTTTGACAAACCGCCTGCGGGAGCATTCCAGAGAGGTAGCGGAGCCCGGGGAGGACTGGGCTCATCCAATCGTGGTGCATCGGCGTGGGTGCGGGGGTGTTCGCCAAGGATCGAGCACACGCCCACCTTGGGGTTTCGCAGTCAAAACGCTTGGAAGAGAGGTTATAGAGGCATCCGCCATAGAATGCTCAGATGTAAACGTTTTCTCTACCTCGCTGACGCTCTCCCAACGACAGATCGCGTTCTTGCGCCCAATGCTCTCCAGTTTGGGCTAGACGACATTGGAGGATAACTCGTTCCTCCTGCCCTGTCGGGTCCTTTCGTATCTTTCCGTTTTCGCCCCCCCCCCCTTTTCCTATTCTTCCTTCATATTTATCTCACTCCTTCCGTCCCTCGTTCTCTCCGGGATGGAGAGCCGGCGAGCGAGCGAACGTAGTCACCTGAATAAATGTTTGTTGTGAGTTGAAATATACGTACCCGTCTGTGTTCTTGTCCTCTTTGTGTTAATTCTCTCTGTTTTTTTAAGTCTACCAACGCACTCCTTACGTTTTAATTCTACAGATGGCGTTCTTTTTCTGTTGGCAGGTGCACTGATGGCACAGCCATTTGAATTTGAAAATAAACGCTTGATATCATTACCTGTTCGATTTACCTTTCAGCCTCCTGCACCGGTGCAGACAGGTGTTGGGTCGATTACATCCGCCCTTTTCGCAATATATACCGAAAGTTCACCACCCTACACTGTTCTTGACCGGTGCAGGGGTGCAGGCACATTGAAAGCGCCTATTCACATTCTGGCATTCTACCCTCGGGCCTGACTGGGATGTTTTGACAAAGAAGGCAGTCGGATCGATTCGCAATTAGCCTAATTTACTTTTATACGGTTTTGGTTAATGATGCCTCTTTCTACGACATTGTGTATGTACGGTTGATTATGCAACTTATTGTAATTTTTCTAACAAATCTTTTGAAAAGCTGGCGACTTATGGAAAGTCAGATAAGGCACTCCAATAATCCCGGCTGGGAGAAATCTTAATATGTGCGACAAAGATCCTTCAAATGGTGCCAAAACGCTGCAAAGCAAACACAAATGACATAACAACTTAAAATGGGGATTACGTTACAAAATATAGTAAAAACGTTTGTTGGCAGGAGTACCTGTCTACTGTTTATAGAAGTGATTACACTTCTATAAAACCGCGTCTGACTGGCGATTCAATCATATGTATTCAGTATTAGAGAATTTAGGCCCAGCACTACCACTGGCTTCCACAGGCACGGTAGCGCTCCGGGGGCGCTGCATTAAAAAAAAAAAACCCGTGCGTCTGCTTTCGCGCAGAACACTCGGAGAGACAATCAATGCAGCTTACGGAGGCATGCAGCTCGGCGCATGACAATGCCGAAACATATGTTTAGACCAAAAAACGAAAACTGCGATTTAGCATTAAGCATTGCAAGCGTGATGTTTTGCATTGCCTAATATTACATCGTATACTTCGTTTTTGGTCCAAATATATGTTTAGGCATTGTCATTCGCTGAGCTGCCTCCGCAAACTGCAGTGATTGGCTCTCAGAGTGTTCTGCAGAAAAGTAGACGCGTGTTTTACTGTACCCTGCACGTATGCTTGCAAGTGTGCCGCGTGCTACACTTGCAAGCATACGTGCAGCGTAAGAGGTATGTTGAAATCCTCTATCACAGAGTTTTAGCATACCGCGTCCGCAATCCTATGCCGCGCTACCGTGAGCTCATACTAGACTTCAAAGCACGCTCTTCAGCGCGAGCACGTTAAGGTACCGTGTCCGCGGATCCTACGAATCGCGTTATGCCAGAACTCTCTACTAGTTGGAACATGAAAGATTTTACGCGTTTATATTATCGCAAGGTAATTTTGTTTTTAGTTATTCGATTCCATTGGATGCGATTTTTTTCCAGAGCTATACTTTGTATTACCCTACGATGAACTACAAGTCAGAGCTACTGACCTGCAGGTCCGATGACAATATATTTCGAAACCACGTAGTATATCGCTTACGTGAGGATTGAATCAGAGCAATACACCACGTCTTTTTATCTGATCGTGATATGACCTCACGGCCCGCAGCTTTGACTCGTAGTCCATCACAGGGTGAGCCGGAGTATAGCAATTTGCGTAGTCGTTAACTTGACTCTTTCAAGAAATATTTTGGTGTTCTGCAGTCTGACAACTGCAGAGCAAGCGAAATAGTATCTAGTAACACGGTAAGCTTTGCATTCTGAAAGTTGTCTCCGAAATACCTTTGTCTAGCTTCCATCAAGAAACTTTATCAAGGACAAGAACTACTCCACGAAAAGGTGGGAGGCCTTCAGCAAGAACTCGACGGGAAAGTTTATCCAGAACTTAAACTACTCCGCGAAGAAGTGGGAGCCCTTCACCGAAAATTCGACGGCCTTAAAGAGGTGCATGCTGCACGCCCTCCCTCTTCTCTGCCCCCTCCTGTGCTACCCAAACTGCCGATGGAGACAGCGGAGGATTTCGAAGCCCTGGAGACGTTTCTGGAAGACAAAAACAATTTTAAATACATGGTTGGTTTACAGTTTTATTATATTGAATGATACCTTCCAAAAGTAAGGAAATCAATCGAAGTTGAGTGATTTTCAAACCAGTCGTTTCGATTGTTTTAATCCTAAGCAAATTGAGAAAATCCTATTTTAGCGAGGTTGAATTAAAACGAATTGTTGACCTATGAATATACCGGGTGTTTTTTTTTAGTGAGTTCAAAGTTTTAGAGAAAAGTAAGTGCGTTATACAGAAACTATTCTCATTCCGTATTTATCGGGCTCGGCGGACATTAGGTGGTGAATTCATTGTCACGATCAAGCGAAACATTAACAAAAATGCGCCAATTAAGTTTTTAATTCGAGGTTTTACGGCCCATGTTGCAATTACGATTTGAAGGCAACTACCACAGAAGGCTAAAAGACCCAGGTAATATAGAAGCAACCTGCTTTGAGATATTTGTCGTTGAATCTGCCCTTTTTCAGCCAAATATTTCTCAACTGAACTCCAATTTTGCGTCCCGTTACAGCTGTTGTACCATTGCAGCTGTGTGCCCGAGAACCGTCACGTCATTTCTCCCCCCCCCCCCAACCCCCGAACGTCAAATGGAGATTACTTTAGAGAAATAGACCTGTTGCTAAATTACCCAAGCATCAAGGAGAATGCAGGAAATGGTGTTCCACGCGACGCAGCGTGCTGGCGTCTGCAGCAGTAACAGTTATAATGCAAAAGCCTAAAACAAAAGGCATCCTCAACGCGCGTTCATCAACGCTTTATTATGGTTATTTACTTCGAATCGTTTATATGGGGAAAGCTTGCGCGGGCGGCGCGTAGAACACCAGTCCCTGCATCCTCCTTGCTACTTGGGTAATTTCGCAATAGGTCTATTCGATTTAAATATTCTATCATAGTTAGCACGTATCTTGTTAATATCTCGGATATCAGTACAGTTGGTTGCATTTTCGCGTGGTTTAGAGTCTCGGAACTGCTTTGGTACATTGGCGAACCTAATTCTCAGCGCCGTAAAGGACGTTTTTTTACAGCGAAGTTGTTAATAGCTAGTTTCCCCAGGATCGTGTCCGCCGGATTAGAAATGATGACACCGATCTCTGGACAGCTACCGCCGTCTATGAGCGACGGCGGCGACCAGACAACTGGTTGCCGCCGTCGCTCATAGATGGCGGCAATCTTTCTTCGGAGGAAGAAGGGTGGGAGCGGAACGAGCGGCGATATGCGTAGCAGCGCGAATGATTCCGCAACCGCCGCGAAGCCGCTATCGCCCAAAAGTTGAACTGCGTCGAGCGCTTCAGATTCCCTTGCGAAAGAAGAGCAGATAGCTCGCCTAGAAAGCTACCACCGAGAACAGAAGCTACAGCTCCGCTGCTCTGCCTTCTTCACCAGATTGTAAAGGCTGACAGTTTTAGTTTTGCCGCATTTTTATTGTTTAACTGCTTTCAATCTTGAGACAACCCTCTATTCTACGGTGTCACTTGCAACCTCGAGCTCCAATTTCATCGAGGAAGTTTACCTCGAGTGACTTAACTCGGCGATCGAAAACAAGGTTTGCATGTGCACTCTATAAAAATTTCCGTGTGTTCACTTTCTCATCACACACTTAATAGCCAATCACAACGATCTGTGGAGCGAGCTCGGTGAATCATGGGGTAGAAGAGGTGTCTAGGCCTAATAGCTGGTTGAAATCACGCATGACTTTTCTGAAGTAGTGAACCGTAAAGGCCAAGTTGATGTTATATTTTTAGATTAAAAAAAAGCATTTGATAAGGTTAACCATAGGAAATTATTACTAGAATTAAAATATATTCTGAAAGAAAACCAGGTCTCATCAGCTGGTAGAGATGTTCTTGTACGGAATAAGACAATTTGTAGAAATTAAAGATAAACGTTCCGATTTGATCGATGTAAAATCAGGTGTACCCCAAGGGACAGTGCTCGGTCCACTGTTTTTTTTTGTTAAATATTTATTAATGATATACTCTTCAATTTAACTGTTAAGGATAGGCTCTTTGCCGACGACTGTATCTTGTATACAGAGGTAACGAGCCCACCGATCAAATTAATCTTAGCACGTGTTTAACACGCGTCTGTGAGTGGTGCAATACTTGGCAAATATGACTAAACTTAAATAAAACCGTTTGTATGACTATTACTCATAAAACAACGCCCATTGAATTCGCGTACGCCATCGAAGGGTACCCACTATAGTCGGTTACAAGTTAAGAAGGTAGGAGAAGCTCCTCCCACAAGCGTGGTGCGCCGGTTTCAAACCCCTCCGCAGTCGAAAGAAGAGTTCACTGGAAACGCTCCTTGTTCCGCTTCAATGGATAGATAATGGCCACCAGTGTGGTGCCAACTTGTCTCCGACCCCCACTTTTTAAGAAAGCGGCCTTTGTATTCATCGGAGAGGGAACCGAGCCCCTGAAAGCAGCCTCTGTGTCAATCGGAGGGGAAGCTAATCCTCGAAAGTTGTCTTTGTTTCCATCGGAGAGGGATGACTCTAATCAGCCTCTCGTGGCTTCCACAATGCTAAGTCAAAGTCGAAAGATAAAGCAAATATGTACAGAAAGGCAAGACGCTCCTCGCGCGTTGGCCGCGACGTCACGGAAACGATGGGACGCTATTGGATGCGGAGGTGGCGGAGGGATATATGATTCCCTTTGAGGGGCATTTCCAGCTACCTTCTTGACTTGTAACCTACTATAGTAAGGGTAAGCAGTTACAAATATCTGAGTGTCATTATTTCTCACGATTTCTGTTGGAGTGCTCATATTGATAGTATTGTAAAAAAAGCGAATTATAAACTGTGGTATTTAAGGCGGTCTTTGAAACTAAGTTCAATGAACACAAAACTTTGGGCTTATAAAATACTCATTCGTCCCTTGATGGAATACGCATGCGAAACTTGGGATCCTCATATTGTTAAGGATGTGCTAAAGCTAGAAAAGGTGCAACGACTTCCTTTACGTTTTATTTTTTCGAAATATCGCCGACTGGATTCACCTACGGCACTGTATCCATTACTTAAGATAAGGCGTAAAGAAAAAAGATTGACATTTTTATATATAATTAATAATGGCTTATTGCAGATAGATAAAACATACTATCAGTCTCAATAGAGACTGATAGTATTTTGAAATAATATTAAAAATGAAGTCGGCGTTGGGACACTGAGCAACGTGAAGCGTCACGCTCAGTGTTCCAACGAAGACTTCATTTTTGGGTCTAAGCACGTGTTTGGCCCCGTTATTCACCGAGCACGTTCTGCTGACTGCTGTGATTGGCTATTAAGTGTTTGTTGGGAAAGGAACGCACGTGAATGTTTAGAGTGGAACTATGGGACAGATCTAGCAGAACGCATATGCGGTTTATCTACTTTTGCGGTTGGAAATAATTTTTCCGCAGTCAAACTCCGGTGTTTCGTTTTTTTGCTTCTCACCTTATATTATATTGCCGTAATCTCTGACACGGCGGCATGTAGTCTCAGTTTGGGTAAACTCTAAATTTTACATAATGCGTAGTTTAGTATTACAATGTGAACATCCCGACTCTCATTTGTGTCCCGTGACCTGTATTTTGCATTCTTTAAAAAAATACTCTCATGGTAATTCTACCTGCAGGTATCCCACCTCAAGAGCTTTGACGGCTCAACACTTGAAGAGAAGGCTAACGGCATGATGACTGGTTTGTTCTCGTTGGAGTTAGCTGCAACCTACAACTACAAGAAGAAATCGAAGGACAAGTTTGTTTTCGAAGGGACTTTAGCCGAGAAGGCTGTTCGTCGTAAGTACTCCAATTAAGTACTATTGAACGCAATGAATGATAATTTGGAGTTTGAAAGCTAATAATTTTTATAATGCTCTTCATGTGTATCAAGCCATGAATAAGAATTAAGAAACTTGTCACATATATCAAAGCGGATAAAATTGAAGTGTCACATTTTATCACAAGTTAATGTTAGGAAGGTAAACTTTTTATTAAAGTTTTGCTGCTCTAAGCACCAATACAAAGGGGAAAGATATATGAGAAAAAATGGCATAGTCGTTGAAGTGTTTAATTTCAGTAAAATCTTAAAACTCAGAACTTTTATTTTTTTTAAATGATAGGTGTCATGTTTTTGTGCTTAGTTGAACATGCTTATTTGGTTTTAATATCGTTATGTAGTGAATGAAATGTTGGCTTTACTTTTTTATAAATATAAATAAATTGTTTTATTTTTCTCGTGCCCACAAACAACCTCTCGGTTTACAGTGTGATAGCTACTAAACAAACATGGAGTAAAACCTAAAAATACAGTGAAACAACAAAGTAAGATCAATAAAAGTCATGCAACATTATCATAATTCAAAAATTGATTATTGATTAGTTCACAGACATCCAGTCACGTAGATTGGATATAAACTCCTGAATGGATAAAAATATGTCGAGGTTAAATTCCTTTGAATCAAATGCAATTTGTAACCTTGACAATGGTATTACAGCGGACAAGCAAGAGGGATAAAAAGTTGAAATGTTTCGGCTCGGGCGAGAGGGAACATGAAACTCAATAGATCATAATAAAGCCGTCGAGATTTACCCTGCCATGAACAACTTTGTGAAGGAATAAACAATCTCTGTAATTGCCTTCTCAAGGCCTATTTATGCAGCGAAAATTTACGAAGCAATGTTTCGTAGTGATAAAAACACCTCCTTCCAATGTAGCGGTCATATGAAATTCTTATCATTCGCTTTTGCACATTTTCAATAGCTAGCTCTTGCGACAGAGTCAATGAATTCCAAATGACTGAGGCAAATTCCAGTCGCGATCGAACTAGGGACTTAAATAAGAGTAGCAAGCAACGGGGAGTTGAAAATTGACGACAAATTCTTGAAATCATTCCTAACGTCTCAACGCTGCATTTACTGTAACGCAGACATGATTGTTGAAAGAAAGTGAGCTGTCAATATACACTCCAAGGTCCCTGATAAAGGAGACTGAGGAACTAGTACGCCATCCAATTAATATTAAAAAGAAATAACATCACGCTTCCTGGATAACGCCATTGATTTGGATTTCAAGCGGTTAAGCAACCCTTTGAAATCCCTTTTAGTTCCAAATGCAACCCTTTTAGTTCCAAATGCAAAACGTCCTTACACAATTGCTAGCTATTCCCGAAAAATGTTTGTAGAACAATTCTAAACAAAACTACTTTTTTTGTAGAATAAACATCGCCGAGAGTATAATCTTGCATAGATTTAATAATATAGTTTAATCATAATGTCACAGAAATCAGCTCGCATATTTCGTTTTCAGGCAGCAATGTATAGACACTCCTCGCTGGGCGAGGTTTTAAAAGTATAGAAAACGCAATGTGTAAAACGAGCAGAGTGTTGTTCTTATCTTTAAAATGCACGATACTTCTGTCAATATCAGGCAGAATTGAAAGTTTTGAGAGGACACGGATGTTAAAGTTGTGCTTTTTTACACTCTTTTTTAGGCGCTGCGATGGAGAGCTTCCGAGGTCTCGCGTCCGAGGAATACACGTTCGCACCTCGGAAAACGGTTCCGCTACGCGTACGCCAGACTGAAAAGGCAGGAGGAGGCGTACGTAAAGAAAGTAATTTTTGGTCGAAAAGTTTTCAGATTCCACCTTAAAATTTGGTTAAAGAGAAGCTCAAGAGCTTTTTGAAAAACGAAAAAGCAAAAACGAGTTAATGGTTGATTCTGACGTGTTTGTGCCTGCGGAGTCCAAATATCACAACCGTTTGACTCAAAATAGTCACTGAAACATAAGTGATCGCCGCAGCGGCACGCCATTGGCTAGTCACGCGTGACGTGCCACTACGTCATAAATGGTCCATCTCGATTTTCGCTTGCTCCGTAGATTGCGGAAGCGGTCGGGCGCCGAGGCTTCTGCTCCTGTAAATTGGGTTGGGCTTCAGATTTTCGAAATCTTTCCGTGGATCCGAAAGGGGAATGTGTACCAGAGGACCCTCTGCATGACAAAGTACCCGTTCCAGCCGTTGACAAAGAGACAATTGACTCCGCAGTAATAAGGAAGACGAGGACCGCTCGCGCCGACGCGAAATGGCCGGTCATACGATCTGGAACATACTGACTGCTACTTATTGTAACGTAAAACGTTCACAATAAACGGGCTGCTATTAACGAGACGCGTAAGGCCGGATTAGCGTGACCCTCCCCAAAACGGCTGTCAGAGGACAAGAATTCGGCACACATCGTGCCTTCATGCCTTGGCAGCTGCTGGACACGTGAGCGTTCAGGCTGCATTATTCATCAAGGCTGAAGTGGGTTGAAGGATTAGTATAATCGGCTTGGAGAGACGGGAGAGCTTCCCCTGAGATGAGACGGGTGATGAGACAGGGTCGTCGTTCTGCCAGCCGCGATGTCCTTGCATGCTTGCTGAATAGCTGCACAGAAGGTCCGTCCTTTTGATAGCGGTACCCCTGCTGAGTTTCATTTTGTTTGCCACACAAATATTACGGAATTGCAGCTCTAGAAGAAGCCAGCGAGCGAATCCAGAACTCCGTTTTTGTTTGAGGGGGGGGGAAAGTTTGTGAGGATGCTATTTCTCCCATTCTTTCGTGTGCACCGGGGTGTCCACCCATGTCAAGTTGCCCTCCGAGAAGGGGGGGGGGGAGTCGACTTTGTCTTCGGGGGGGGGGGGGCGGCCGCCACCGTCCCGCCCCCTTGGATCCGCCACTGGAAAAAGCGGATATGCGTGCCCGGCAGACGTCGCTTTGATGTCGAATTTGTGAAAGCTTCCTGGGCCTCTGCATTCACACGCACCTCCCACAAGACTTGTTGACTGCATTAGGCCACCACCAAGCATTATCATCGTCCGATCGCATTTCTACGGCGCAAAGAACCATTGAATGACACACGAACTTCATACGGAACACACTGCGTAACTTGTAATTGAAGAACTCACTCTATTCACAACAGAATTTCACATGCTTTTTATATCCAAAGACGGCTCCTGAAGAGATTATGCATGTAATAGTATACCCATGGAAGGAAAATTTAACGAAATTTGTGTTTACTTTTAAAAAGTATGTGACTTCAAATAGTATCAGCAACTGTAAGAAAAAGTCCATGCTAAAACAAGTTGCACCGTGAAAGTTTCCTAAGTGACTGGGTAGCGGAGTAGATTAAAAGGATCGGGAGCACCTAAGCATTCCTTATGAGTTGTGAATGCGAAAGCATGCAAGCTGTTCGTCCGCTCCTTTTTCGTCTGCTGCGTATTTTTCGTCGCCGGTCGGCGCGTGTGCTCCCCTGGTGACCTTGGACGCTCGGCGCTGATGGACACGCAGCGCCATGAGGTGAGCGCTCGTGGAAACTGACGAGCGCAGCGGCCAATGGGAGCCCCGTCGACGCGCGCCAGCCAATGGAACCGAAGGAAACTATCTGCAGTTTTCGCGCTTCAGACTGATGACGTCAGCTCGCTCCATGAGACAGTTAATGCTTTCGCATATAAAAACAAAATAAAACAATCTGGGGTAATAGAGTCAGTTCGGAGAAATATGGTCACTTCAACGGTATAATAAACAAATAAACTAAAAGACAGTCATAAGGCGATTAGCACAAACGAGCCACTGGAAGCCCGCTACTCACATGATCGCGGCTTTTCCAGTGCACTGCTCACAACCAATAGCCTAATAGTTTTTTCTAGAACAGTCAACTTCTAATTCCTACCCAGCGTAGTTCTAATTTGCGTGTGCCTTTTAATGCGCTGAATTGCCTTCTCACCTTCAAACATGATCGCCAGAGAGTCGGGTTCAGGCGAGCATTCTTCAGACCAAAACCCATATAAACATTGTTTTCATATGCGCCGTACGGAACACGTTCCGAACAGAAAACGGGGCAGTCGCCAAAACTCGTCTGGCTTGCATAGCGGGAACCCATCCCTTTAAAATCTCGGTGTCGGAGTGTAAAGGGCGGTAAGCGGGAAGAGCAACATACGACGAACGCTGTTCGTGGAAGCCGACGGCTACAGATGAGTACGGCATGGTGCAACAGCGCGAATCACTTGCTTCGGCGCCACGAGCATTGCGCAGACCTGTGAACTGGCAATCAACACATCAGGCGATTTACTCAATACTACGACTGATTAACGAATAAAAGCAAGCGCTATGCGGCGGTAGAACGACGACGGCTCGAAAAGTCAGTAGAGCAGCCAACGAGGGAAGCGCGGCCAGCCGTGGCAGGGTCCCTCAGCCGGACCTTTTGAGACGTCAGCTGATCGGGCCTTCTTCTCTCACCCGTTTCCTCTGCTTTGGAGGGGTGTGGCTTCAGCCCTACTTTGAAGGCGCTTTTCCGGGTAATCCGCGCATAAAATGACCAATGCCAGTTTAATATTCGTTTTGACTGAGGTCTAATTAACCAGGCTCGGGTGTTTTTTTTCTCATATTTAAAACCACTTCAGCTTCCTTTTAAGTCCAATTGCCAACACCTTTGACACCACAAAAAAAAAAAGAAAAAAGATAGAGCTTTGCGTGTAGTTCAACGCTGAATGAAACAATTACATTCAATTCACAATGTGTGGGCTGAATTTTTTACAGCGGAGCTGTTAAGGGCTAGGTTCCCCAGAATCGTGTCCACCAGCAAAAAAAAAAAATGATGACACCGAACTCTGGACAGCTACCGCCATCTATGAGTGACAGTGGCAACCAGACAATTGGTTGCCGCCGTCGCTCACAGATGGCGGCAACCTTTCTTCAGAGGAAGAACGGGAGCGGAACGAGCGGCGATGTGCGCACAGCAGCGCGAATGGTTCCGGCAACCGCCGCGAGGCCGCTATCGCGCTTAAGTTCCACTCCGTCGAGCTGCTTCGGATTCCCTTACGAAAGAAGAGCGAGATCGCTCACATGGAAAACCAACGTCGAGAACAGAAGCCACAGCGTCCGCTGCTCTTTCTTCTTCACCAGAGTGGAAAGGCTGAAAGTTTTTCTTATACAATTAGTATAAGAAAAATAAACAAATCTTTAGGCCTGATTCACACAGCCGACGTTTGCCACCCCGTCGTTCGGAAACGAAAGATTTCCCGTCATTTGAGTTTACTTTCCGAATCTTTTCTCGCCGGAACATGACGACGGCGTCACATTCCGGTGAGAAACCGGCCCGAAACTTCTTTCGAGTGCCGGAAAAGCCGTCGTTTCCAAATGCTGGAGTGGCCAAACGCCGGCTGTGTAAATGAGGCATTATGCGTTAAAACGTGGACATCTGGATAACCCAATTCAAGAAAAAGCAGCTTAATTTGCTACATGGAGAGTTATTATGTTTCGCTTGGAGCCGAAATTTTTAACAGTCCTTGAGGTGTAAACGGGCCGTAGTCCATCCCTTGTGGATTGAATGTGATTTAGGTGCATATAATAAAAGTCGCAAATTAAAAAAACAATAAAAAACTGCAGCAGCAGCAGGGGAAACTGTATCTTCTTTAGGGCGTTTTCTGATAAGATCGAACAACCATGTCCGGCGACCATTTTTAATTTTGATGAAAAAAATATTTTGCTGGCTTTATGCCACTGAGAAAAAAAATCCTTGATTTAGGGAAAAAATGTTTTTGCGTATCGTGCGATGTTGGCATTTCGGGCGGCTTCACAAAAAAAAAAAAAACTCTTCTGGTTACGGGTCTAGAAATATTTACTGACAAATTAGGCATAGGAAGGATTGACAAAACGTATTAATCACAAAGTGTTAGGGTCTTTATTTTGATAAACAAAATCACAAACACGGCACATTAAGGTCTGGATTAACGGTTTTTTTTTCCCTCCGTATCTATAAATGCTAAGGTCTTCAAACTCTGCCAGCGTGTTGTCCTGTATATATTTCATTTGTGCATGAAATATCGTTGTCCTGGTTACCGGGAGAAATTTACAAGAATTGCTCACGCAAGGGCATTTCACTAAAATGCATTATTTTGAAAAGCGTTTAAAAAAGGCCAGCTTTAATTTTCCTTAAACTCTCCGAAATTAACATTTATAATATGTACTAACAGAATCTGCAAAAACATAATGCAATATTTGTGTGGCTTTGAAGTTATAACGCGAGAAATATGGCCAAATTGACGCTATCGCGGTTGCCATAAATGGGCCGTGAACATATACATTCTTCGCAATTTCATTATTATTAAAAAGTGTAAAAATGCTACGTGGTGGTCAGGAAAAGACAAATTGACAGCGCAGAGGGGGACGGCAGTTTTGAAGGGAAAAGTCCAAATACATTTTCGTACAACCGACCCGAAAATGCCTATGGGCCGGAGTGATCGAGAGGCGCCACCCTGTAACATGCCTCGCGGTGCCTGTTTCAACAGCCGGCGTGTAGCGACTCCGTTTACGCCACATAAAGGAAGCAACCGGAGCGACTTTGCAAAAAGATCAAGCTACAACCTTGCCGGTAACATGATATGGGGTAAGACGAGGCAGATCCTAACCTTTGCCGCAACGCCATGGAGGGCCGTAGAACGCCAAAAAAAAAAAATACTGCAAAAACAAATTCAATTGACTGAGATTGTCTGCATTGGGCGTTTTCAGATAGAATCGGAAGACCATATCCGGTCGACATCTTTTTTTTTAATTTTTACCAAAATACATATTTTACTTGTGCAGCCGCCAAAAAACATATTCGAACATTTTTGAGGAAAATAAAATGTTTCTTGAGGAACGAAAATCAAAAATTCGTTGTCGGTATACGCGCACATTTTTGCGACTTGCGTGAAACCGTTTTTTTGGATATTTATAGAAGAAAAACTTTTGTTGCCTTAGGTTTTTTGTTGTTTGTGCAGAGACTGTACATAAAATAAAGGGAGGTAAACATGTATTATCGATTACTAAGCATTTCAGAGCTTTATGGATTCAGGATCTTAAAAGGCTGGAAATTCAATTTTTTTAACATGATTTGGACGCGTTTGTTTAATATTTGGATAAATTGTCATTGAAATTGAAAACGATGACCTCAATAAAACAATACGCTGAAATGTAGTACAGGTTACCGATTTTGCAATAATTAGAAAATCAGTTTAAAGTGAAGGCTATCTTAATTAGGCTTCTACTTTTCACAGATCAAGGCTCATAGTGTGTCCTATCGGGCCCTTCAAGAATGCTTTGCAATACTTTTTTATATTTTTGAATTTACAGAGCGCTAAATATGCAGAATTACCGTAACGGGAGTAGTGAACGATAGGACGTTGCCGATTTGAAACAAGGGCAAGAAAGTGGTCGAAAAGTGTACGAAGTCTGTGAAAAGAAAGCACTGCGACAGGAGTTCGTGAAAAATAGACTTCATACAAAATACTACAGGTGAGTTTGAAGCATGCAGAAGCCAACAATTTAAATACAGATTTCTGGGATCAGTGAATTTCCGAGCTTACCCTTCGTGGGGAGGCTGGGCTGCTGACCTCCACGTTTAAATAGTCATAAGAAAGAACACACGCTTAAAGTGGTACAGTTGAAGGGAGTTTAATGAATCAAGGTCATGTGCGCGCATTTGGCGCTTGTAGCGTGCATTCTCTCTGCCGTACGGTGACCGGAGTCGGTCATGGCGCTCTCCTGGCACTCCAATGAGGAACATTGTTCTCCAATTTTGCCTGTAGTCATCACTGTTCGTTTCTTATCAGTGGCACCGCAAGCTCGCTAAATCGATCTGCTAGTCGCAGCGATGGGAGACTTTCCTTTAAAGATATATCTTTTCTGTGTCTACTGTTCTTGCTAAAACAGCTGTGGTTGCAAAATGTCGGACCGCGTGCACTGCCACTAGTGACAGGACTGAATTCCACTCACAACTCAAACAGAGTCCCAGTCCTTTGCATTCATGTCCCTAAACGCTTTGACGTCAGCTTAGGGAGGTGGATTAGTTTCACGTTCGGCTGTTGAGTGTTGAGTGGGGCACCCATCTCTGACACCGACTTGATCACCGACGTGGTGGGTCCGTCGGAGGTTGTACAATGTTGCCTGGTGCTTGACACGATCCCCGATTCCATCGCAGGCGCTCTTACCATGTCGAGTTGCGAAAAAAATGCACTTCACTGACCTGTACTTGTTGCTCTGCAGGTCGTGTAGTTGGCGCTTGTTCCTTAAGTGACTTGCTGTACTATCACTGACGTAGGTCACATGAGCATACCCAAATTGAATTTTACGATTCTGCAAACCGTTATCATATAAATGAAGTTACAGACGATCTCATTCAATCGCAATTATTTTTTTTCAGTATGTTTTTTTTTGTTGTGCGGCTTTTTACCGCGGTGGATCTATTGGTGCTCACAGGCGACGCAAGTTCAGGTTCTGCCGCGCTACCTCCTATATCATGTTACCGCCAAGGTTGTAGGCTGATCTGTTTGCAAAGTCGCTCCGGTGGCGCAGACGGAGACGCTACACGCCGACTGTTAAAGCAGGCACCGCAAAGCATTTTACAGGGAGGTACCTCTCGATCACTCCGGCTCATGGGTATTTTTGAGTCGGTTGCACAAAAATGTATAAAGAATCTTTCCTTCAAAACTACCGTCCGCCTGTGTGCTGTCAGTTTGTAATTTACTGACCAACCCGTATCATTTTTACGCTTTTTTATAATAATGAAATTGCGAAAAATGGGTCTGTGAACACCCCATTTATGGCAACCACGTTCGAGTCAATTTGGTTATATTTCTCGCTTTATAACTTCAAAGCCACACAAATATTGCATTATGTTTTTGCAGATTTTGTTAGTGCATATCATGAATCTGAAGTTCGGAGACTATAAATAAAAATTAAGATGGCCTTTTTTTAAAATGATTTTCAAACAAATGCAGTTTTAGTTAAATGCCCCTGTGTGAGCAATTCTTGTAAATACCTCTCGCTAACCAGGACAACGATATTTCATGCACAGATGAACTATATACAGGACGACACAATTGCGAAGTTTGCAGACCTTAGCCTTTATAGACACGGAGGAAAAAAACACCTTTAATCTAGAGCGTTATTACGCAATATGCCGTATTTGTGATTTTGTTTCTCCAAAATAACGACCCTAATACTTTGTGATTAATACTTTTTGTCAAACCTTCCTATGCCTAATTTGTCAGTAAATATTTCTGGACCCCTAGTCAGAACAGTGTTTTTGGGGAAGCCGCCCGAAATGCCAGCATCGCAGGATACGCCACACGCGCACTTGACTGAGAAGGTGCTTACAAATGTTTTTCTGCAAAGACAATTTTTTTCCCACGACAAGGATTGTTTATATTCTCCTTGGCATGAAGCCAGCATAATAGTTTTTATCAAAATTAAAAACGGTCACCGGACATGCTTATCTGAAAACGTCCTTTATTATTACTCAATATATAAGCCTACATGCAAGAGCCGACGCAGCTTAATGCACACGATGATGTGCCTCCAAGTTTTATAGTTGTCGGCTATAGGAGTTGTTTTTAGCACCTGCGAAGTTACTGCGGTATTGACGGCAGTTACCCTAAATTTCCAATAACCGCTAGACTTGGTTCTGTATGTTGACATGAAATTATAGAAACAGGATTTCTTAGAAGTCCACTATAGAGACCTTTTCATTCTCCAGTGGAGTGTAAATAACATGTGCAAATTCGTAATTCCCTTTACGGGCAAAAAAGAACACCCGTGTTCATTTGATTGGTTTACATTAATAGCCGATATTCCATCAGGAAGTTTTGATTTCATGTATTGCTTTGTTTTCTTTTTCAGGAGGATACTCAAGAAAGCGCGAGCGAGTGGAGGAGCGGGGCCAGAAGTGGTCCAGGACCAAGCATGAAGGAGATGTGTCGTCACTTTTTCAACATTTGTTTTATGTTTGTGTTTTAATTGATTCTTTTTTTACACTCCCCCCCCCCCGCTTTAAGCGTACAATAAAAAAAATTAAATGCAGTTCTGTTTTTGTGTCGATCCACGGGAGACGTCGTCGGTTTATGTGTGGTGGGACTTGTGGTGATTGTGAGGTTCTGTTAGCCTAATTTCTCGCGGGATAAAATGTCATATATTTTTATTTTTTTCCATGGTGTGGGAACTGACGATGCGGAAAGAAAGTAATTGCAGGGACGTGATGGTACGAGCATTGTCAGCACCACTCGCACGTTTCGGTGCTTTTCTTCCATTTTGTTTTCTTCTTTTATTCAAGACTTCCGTTCCGGCAATAAACCTTCAGTTGCCATCATGCTGCTACACGGGTCGGTCGTGTCCACTTTATAGCAGTTGCTACGAGGAAGAAGTGTATGCACCTACAAAAAGGCTGGCACTTCGTCATCAAATTCTGATAGCGCGCTGGAAGGCAACGCTAACAGAACCGTCGTCAGAATGGCCTACATGGTTCCCCATTCCAATTGCGAAACGAATAAGTAGACTGCCTACCGAATTCGATTCAAGGCATTTTTCGAGGGTAACGCTGAGACCGACCTTGAAAAGAAGCCAGCCCTTCTTGTCTTGGCTCGAAGTACGAGGACAATTGGAGTGTTGAAGCATTCTGCGCACCGAACGCCGTTAACGAGCTATCGTACGAAGAAGTAGTCAAGGCTCTGGGCGACTATTTCTCACCGGCACCCAATGAAATCACCGAAAGCTTCAAATTCTTCAGCAGGCACCGAAACGAAGATGAAACCGTGCAGTCATTCCTCGTGGAGCTTTGACGACAAGCGGAGAAGTGTAATTTTGGCACGATGCTGGATCGGATGGTTTTCGACCGGCTGGTTTGCAGAATACGAAATGAAGACGTGCGCAAGCTATTGTTGGCTGGACGCGAGGTGACTCTGAAGGAAGCAGAAGCCATCGCCTTGGCTGCTGAAGTGGCCGCCAGTAACCTCGCAGCCATGAAGCTACCACGGACTACGGGGACCGAAGTCAACGCAGTCACCACTGATAGACATCACGGGAAGAGGTGCAACAAGGGTTTTCAACAACGGAGGGATACATGTCCTCCAGGTTCTTGCCGAAGGTGTGGAGCAGGGTCACATACAGCGGACTCGTGTAAATTCGGATCGACCAAGTGCTTCAGCTGCGTGAAGCATGGTCATTTGGTACGACAGTGCCCTGACCGAAAAAGGCAAGAACCAAGAAGGACCTGCGACAAGGAGCACTACGGCAAGACGTCCAACGCCTTGAAAGAACTGACGAGTTCATCAAAGATTGATGAAAGCCAACAACTGACCTTAGACTGCAGATTCACGGATGGCAACATCGTTGGGTTTGTGGAACCCGTACACCAGAAGTGCGTCTGGGGAGGCATGCCACTCGTCATGCAAGTCGACACCGGTTCACAGGTCAGCGACGCATCACAGGACATTTACAAGAGGTTCCAGAAATCATGGCCGAAGCTCAAGAAGACTGCAGTTCGGCTGACATGTGTTTCTGGGGAAACTACCTGTCCTTGGCGAGTTGAACTTTGAAGTCACCTACGAAGGGAAGACGGTCGGTGGTAAACTGATCGTGTTGGGCTGCGCTTGGACCGTCGTTGTGCGGCCGGGATTTAATCCGTGACATGGGAGCTTGTGGTGTCCCTGTGCTTCACTTTGGCCACGGGACGTCGCCGGAGGAATCGAGACGAGTGTCTAAGTCAAGACAACCTACCAGCTTTCCTGGCTGAATACTCGGATCTCTTGAAGCCACCCGTACGAAAATGTCATATATGGCCCTGATATATTTTATATTTGGCCATATACGATAATATAAGGAGTCAACTATGGCCATATACCGCCACCTATGCGAGCAAATACTGCTACATATTGCCATATAAGTGGGCAAACACTGCCATATATTGCCATGAAAGTGCGTAGATACGGCCACATATCGCCATATACGCGTGCAGAGACAGCCATATCCATATGCGCGTGCAAATACGGCCATATATCGCGCTGTAAAAGTTCAAATACTGCAATATATAGCCCGTTCACGACATATATGGGTAAAATATATCTGTAGTGCAATTAAATGCAAAGGTGCAAGCTAGCTGGAAAAGAATGATGAAAATAATCCCTGGAGAAAGGGAACAAGAGGGACAAAGGACAAACACAAATCTCCAAACACAGCTAGGTGACTGGTGAGCGACCGAAAAAATCCGCCTGGTCCGGGACGTCTAACCCCTGGTTAGCTCAGTTGGTAGAGCGCTCCACCTGTAATGGAGAAGTCCCGAGGTTCGATACCCGGCTCAGGCGGATTTTTTCGGTCGCTCACCAGTCACCTAGCTGTGTTTGGAGATTTGTGTTTGTCCTTTTGTCCCCCTTGTTCCCTTTCTCCAGGGATTATTTTCATCATTAAAATATATCCCCTGATAATGATATTAGGGCCCCTTTCGGTCATTAAAGCAAAAAGTGATATGTACTCGCGAAGACACTAGTTGATTTATCTATATTGCATGAGTCTCATATGTAATTGGTTAACTATTGTTAACATCGTTAAAGTGAAGTTATTCCACATATTTGGACCAATTAATCTATTGCTCATTTTGAAGATTGAAAGACAAACGAAATTTGGTTGTTCGTTTGACGTGTAACAATATGACGAAGTGCATAAGATCGGAAAGAGTTAATCAAATAATGGATGTTAGATCGCAGCTCTTAGGCGTCCGTTTCCGCGTTAACCAATGTCGGCGTCGCCGTCGGCATCGGTGTAACCGCCTTGCTAAATTTTGCGGGAAATTGAATTGGTGCTTATGTCACGTGACGTCAATAGTTCCCGCTAAATCTAGCAGTAAAACTAATTTCGTTCATGTTTCCCCGCTAAATCTAGCGGGGAAACATGCACCGTTAGCTTACTGAAGATGTAGGACGCTACTTCGTCGTCCCGAATCCTTTTATCTTCGAACGACGGCGAAGCCGTTGCGCCCTGAGTGCCATACGCAGCATCTTTCAAAAACCGTTCCCGCAGCATCGCAACCTTCCTTTTGCGAGCGTCGGCGATTCATCGTTTGTTGCAAGTCGGAAGATGTGCTGTCCGTTGTGACCTTTTATGTGTAACTCTTTCGTAAAAAACAATTTGAAGTTTAAAATCGCGAACCTAACACTGTACAGATCATTTTATATTTATTGGTATATATACAGGGTGTTTTTTTAAGCTTAACAGAATTTTTAAGAACAAACCATGAAAGCTAGAATAATGCGGTCTGCGCAGGTAAGTTACACGGCCAGGGGGACATAGAAGGGACTAATCGTAACGATCAGTCGGCTTATTAGTTAAAATTTGTTAATTAACTTTTTAATTAATGAAAATAGACATATAGTTCCAATTAGAAACTTGCTCCAGCGTCATCGAAGACCACTAAATTAGTAATTTTCAGAAAGACTTCGAACGCGTGAGAAACGTAGTAAGTGCACTAAAGTTACCGCTCGTTGAGCAGGTACAAGGCTGGGGCTGGATAAGAGACGGAAAAATTGCGCGGGCGCCTTATCGCAACCGCTAGCTTTGTGACGTGCTCCACGAGTGCTAACTTTAGTGCTCTCACGCGCTCAAAGTCTTTCTGAAAATTACTGATTTAGAGGTTTTCGATGACGCTGAGCAAGTTTTTAATTGGAACTATATGTCTATTTTCAATAATTAAAAAGTTTATTAAGGAGTTTTAACTAATTAGCCGACTGATCATGACGATTATCCCCCTATATTATGTCCCCTGGCCGTATAACTCACCTGCGCAGACCGCATTAATCTAGCTTTCGTGGTTTTTTAAAAAAAATTCTGTTAAGCTTAAAAAAACACCCTGAATATATATATATATATATATATATATATATATATATATATATATATATATATATATATATATATATATATATATATATATATATATATATGGGCGGTATCATTTGGATTCAGGCAACGAGTGGCAGTCGTATTTTTTATTTTGCTTCAAATTTTTATATTTTGTGAAGCATGTTCCTAGAAGAACAATCCTTTTTATTTTCATGTCCTGACATGATTAGTTCCTGAGAAAAAAATCTCAAAGAAGCGGGAAAGAACTACGAGGTTTTGACGATTGTCGTGTGTGGCGTTTTTGAATCACTCTCGATCTCAAAGTATTGAAAAGAGAACGTCTATATTTTTTTAGTGTGATATATAGGCATGTAGGTAAGCCGACATTATAACTGCTATTTATTATTCGTCGCTCCAATTTTTGTAAAAATCCCCAAACATGCCTTCGCGAACAACTGTGACCTAAAATGGGGATTTTATCTTGAGTCGACTATGTTTAGTATCGCTTTTAAAATATTACCACATGTAAAACCATTCATTGCCTTCCAAATTAAGCAAAGTTTGTGTTTTTATCATGTACGAGTACTGAGAAATAAATTATGAAAGAGAGAGGGTTTTCACTTTTTGTTCAACTTCAGCACGCTGTCTAAAAAAAACCCCATTTTTAATTTTTTTCTTTTTCTCGCGTTGCGTTCTCTTCACACCCTTCTTTTAGCCAGAATACATTTCGTTATTAGTATTTGCCTTGGTTTTGAGTTTCAAGCCTCTAAAAATGCTAAAAAAAGAGCAAATTCCGATGGTGGGATTTGACGATTTTCGTGTGTGGCGTTTTTGAACCACTCTCAATGTCAAAGTATTCAAAAGAGAGTTTCGATATTTTTTTTATTGTGATATATATGCAAGTCAGTAAAACGACATTCCATCTACTATTTATTATTCGTCGATCCAATTTTTGTAAAAATCCCCAAACATGCCTCCGCGAACAACTGTGACCTAAACTGTGGATTTTTTTGTTAGTCGACTATGTTTAGTTTTGTTTTTAAAATAATACCACGTGTGGAACCTTTCATTGCCTTTCATATTATGTAAAGTCTGTGTCTTAATCACGTACGAGCACTGAGAAATAAATTATGAAACAGAGGAGGTTTTCACTTTTCGTTCCATTTCAGCACATTGAAAAAAAGTAAAAAAAATATTTTTTAAATTTTTTTCGCGTTGAGTTTTTACATTTTTCTTTTAGCCAGAATACATTCCGTTAGAGGTATTTCCCTTGGTTTCGAGCTTTAGGCCTCTAAAGATGCTAAAAAAGAGCAAATGCTGATGGTGGGTTTATGGGTTATAGCTGTATATTTTATTCTTTATTATAATAATCTAAGGGACGTTGAATAAATACTCATATCAAAAACATGAATGTCGTTAGGCGTATAATATCAAGTTGGCAATTCCAAACGTCTAAACACTATGAAATCGCAAAAGCCGGGAGCGTGTTTTCAGACAATTTCTGCCGGTGCCTAGATTAGAGGGGCCTCAAGCCTAAACCCTATGCGCTACATAATCTATACTACGTTAGAAATATCAAAGTATAATATTTTAAAACATTAGAGTAAAATACGCTCTCTATTGGAAACCTAGATTTTTAAATGCGACATTTTATATTTTTAATGCTAAATTCATGTTGATAACAGAACCAAATTATTTTTCAGCATATTTAAAGGCTTAAAACTCAAAACCAGTGCGTAAAGCTGTAACGGAATGTATTCTGGGTAAAATAAGGGTGTAAAAAAACACAAAGCAAAAAACAAAAGAAAAATATTAAAAATGTTTTTTTTATACAGTGTGCTGAAATTGAACGAACAGTGAAAACCTCCTCTGTTTAATAATTTATTTCTTAGTACTCGTACGTGATTAAGGCACAAACTTTACATAATATGAAAGTCAATGAAAGGTTCTACACGTGGTATTATTTTAAAAACAAAACTAAACATTGTCGACTAACAAAAAAATCCGCAGTTTAGGTCACAGTTGTTCGCGGAGGCATGTTTTGGGGATTTTTACAAAGATTGGACCGACGAATAATAAATAGTAGATGAAATGCCGTTTTACTGACTTGCATATATATCACAATAAAAAAATTTCGAAACTCTCTTTTGAATACTTTGATATTGAGAGTGGTTCAAAAACGCCACACACGAAAATCGTCAAATCCCACCATCGGCATTTGCTCTTTTTTTAGCATTTTTAGAGGCTTGAAACTCAAAACCAAGGCAAATACTATTAACGAAATGTATTCTGGCTAAAAGAAGGGTGTGAAGAGAACGCAACGCGAGAAAAGAAAAAAAATTAAAAATGGGGTTTTTTTTAGACAGCGTGCTGAATTTGAACAAAAAGGGAAAACCCTCTCTGTTTCATAATTTATTTCTCAGTACTCGTACATGATAAAAACACAAACTTTGCTTAATTTGGAAGGCGATGAATGGTTTTACACGTGGTAATATTTTAAAAGCGATACTAAACATAGTCGACTCAAAATAAAATCCCCATTTTAGGTCACAGTTGTTCGCGGAGGCATGTTTCGGGATTTTTACAAAAATTGGAGCGACGAATAATAAATAGCAGTTATAATGTCGGCTTACCTACATGCCTATATATCACACTAAAAAAATATTGACGTTCCCTTTTCAATACTTTGAGATCGAGAGTGATTCAAATACGCCACACACGACAATCGTCAAAACCTCGCCGTTCTTTCCCGCGTCTTTGAGATTTTTTTTCTCAGGAACTAATCATGCCAGGACATGAAAATAAAAAGGATTGTTCTTCTAGGAACATGCTCCACAAAATATAAAAATTTGAAGCAAAATAAAAAATACGACTGCCACTCGTTGCCTGAATCCATATGAAACCGCCCATATATCTTTATGTATATTTATATATATTTATCTATTTATTGGTGGACATTGTTCGCAAAAAGTAGTCGCGCTTAGTTTTTCATTTGCAATTATATCTTGGGCTGGACAGCTTCTTCGGAAGTTAAAAGCTGTACTTCATAAAGCTTTCCTGTTCACTCGGTATCGAGAGCAGGGTAGACGCTCGGCGTGTCTTAGACCAATCGTGTCTCCGGTTAGGGTCAGGTGCCTACAGTCTAGAGGCTGATGATAAGGCAGAACATGGCACCTGCCTCAAGCCTAAGGCCACACATAGCATTCACTGCACTATCAACCGTACAAGTGACAAATCCTCTCGTTGAGGTCATTGTTGGGATCAGGACCAGGTCCTGGTTGGGGCAATCCAGAGAATGTGCCTTTTGTGCGTGCACTCCCGTTTTGGCCTTTCCTTCTCTCCTTTTCTCCCTCTCTTCCTAAGCTTAAAGCGTGGAGCCGGACCTGGTTTTGCGTGTGTTGCGCTCTGCGTCACTGGTGCGAATTCTGCTGCTGCAGTAAATTCGAAAAGACCTACCCGTACATCGGCAACACGCGATTTCTTCAAAGAAGCGCAATACTTTTTTGGGATGCGTTTAGTGCTCGGTTCTACAAATGACAGCTAGCGCTACATCGTGTTAAATATTCACGGACACCTTCCTTCTCGTTTTTTTTTGTGTTTGAGTGGTTGTTATTCCCGTGTCAACATATATCTCGAATTACACCTTTCAAGTCCGGTATCGTCAACGTAAGTGCGCTGCAACCTACTTCGCGACAATTGATCGTTTTCCTACAGGTACTCTTCCAGATATCCTCTATAATTAGGCCGTGTCTATCTGCTGGCTGCCGGGAGAATAATTTCTCCGAAATTCTACCAGCAGTCACCTGCCATTGGCCGTCTGAAATCATGTCATACTGCAGGTAGAATACTGATTTTTTTATTCTCCTTGCGTTTCGTGATAACACGTTCCACGGCCACCTTCTCGTAGATACACGTTTCATTGAAACACGTTTCGTCGACAATAACGTTTCATCGACATTCGTTACGCGAATGTCGATAATCCTGCTTTCCTGGGAATTGAGTTGAGCGAAATCGGGAGTGGCATAAAACGCAGCTCATGTCAAAATTAATAAAAGTTGGTAGATGCTCAATATCCAATTGGTATTTTTCTTATACAGATGAGAAGTCACTTTTGGTAGATATTTGTAGAAAAACAATATATATAGAGGTTGCTTTATCTGAATGGGACATATCTGGCCTTATATGGGAGGCAGTTAAACCCCTATTTGGCAGTCCCAGATTTGGATATATAAACATTTGGGCACATCTGCCCAGATTTGCCTTATATAAACTGACGTGCTTTATATGGCCAGATACGCCCAATTTTTTATATAACCATATTCTGTTTTTCATATAAGTACAGATATACTATTTTCGCAAAGGCAGGCTTGGCAGACCAGCGGAATGCATCGCCATGAAAACTAAGTTTTCAATATTTGTAGGCGCCCATCTGCTCGCAAAACGAATGAGACGGCCGATCCTGGATTCAAGCGACGGTATCAAGAGATAGCTGCACATCGACAGCCACCGCATCGATACACAGTTACCAGCGGATGATTGCTCGCGCCTGCTGGCAGACAGCGCATCGGGACAGCATATTGTTGGAATCTCTGGGCTATAAAAGCGGCAGTCGCTGAAGAACTCTTCGCAGACCAGCGGAATGCATCGCCACGAAAAGTGTTTTAAAATTTTTGTAGGTTAGATTTTATATTCACTCACTTACTATTTGTAAGTGCGCGGGTGTGCATTTCGCTGGTCTGCTTTTTGCTTTTGTTTGGTGCTTTTACAAAGATGGCTGAAAAAGGTGACTGTCTCTCTTGCTTAAAAAAATTGGACATGATGCTGCATGTATTAAAGGGACCATGAAATGAGCTTTTTACTTTTGCCAGATAACTTTTACGTTAAACCTTCAACGTTCACTGAATGCCGAACAGGCATCCGTTTTCGTCTCGGTTTATTAACTTCTACACAAAAAATTATTAAAATATCGACTTTTTCTTTCTCTCCAGCTGACCGCAAAACAAGTTGCGGCGTAATTTTGACGGTCGGGACGTACCCTGTTTTCGGAACCGGAAGTTCTCTCGGCTGTAGAATGGGAGCGTCAGCGGCGGCGAGTTGGGGTGCGCCGATGGGTTTTACTGCGCTGATGGCGCTAATGTCACCGACGTATTTTTCTTAATCTGCGCCCCTCATCGCCGCGATAGCCATGGACTCATCGCAGCTGAGCGAAATTCAATGAGATATGCTGCGCTACAGCGATAGCATGGGACTATACTTCGTCTCACCTTAGTATGGACTATTGTTAGCCGCGCGTGCTAAAAGCGCGAGCTAGTTGCTTCGAATGAAGCCTCGGCGGCTGAACGAGCGCTCGTGCAGCGAGTGCTCCAGTTAAAGGGCCCTGCAATCATATTTAAGCGTCTACCTTTTTTGCGGTTTCCACGTCCCTTGGGGTTCGGGCAAGCCAGCGGGCACGGAGAGAGTCACTAAATATCAGTGCGTCATATTTTAACCGGACGACGCGGAAACCTCCTCCACCGACGAGAGCGACCCGCGGTACTGAAAGCGCGCAAAATGTGACGTCTTAGGTCCTGGGCTTACTACTGGTCAGAGCCGCTAAAAGCTTTTTTTTAGTCGAGATACAAAATATAAGTGTCGCGAACCGTTTCAAATATGTATGAAAGTAGTTTTTGTTCAGTATTTTAGATCAGAAAAGAAACAAATGCAGTTTATAAAGTACGGAAACAAGAAATGACCCGTCGACATACCCGCCACCAAGCAGCGGAAAAAGCGGCGCATATTAGAAAGGGCTAGTGGGATGAGGCGCCGATGAACGGCGAGCGTAGAAAGGTCCCGGAGCGTACAAAGGCCATTTGGCGGTATGGCAGCGCGAAGTGGCTCCCGTCCTGTACTGGTCTTTACCCCGTGTTTGCTGTCGTTTGTGGCCAATGAAGTGTTATGCCGAAATAGTCTTTAATCGCGCAGCAAATGCAATGCGAGTCGCCCTGGCCGCCCGCTTCATACAGCCTATCCAACACACGGTTTAGTGGCGCCCTCTCGAGCCGTCGACACGAAGTGCGGCAGCCGTGAGCGCTCGATGAGCTCACTATACCTCCTCTAGTTCACGGCCACTCAAGCCAGGACCTACGACGTCATGAAAGCGGTTATTTTTTGCTTGTTTTTGTAATTCTAATTTTCCTATAACTTTTAAAATAAAGCGAATTTTGCGAAAAGAAAAGTTTCATTAAGTTACTACGTTCAGTGCGCTTAGGTTCGGTGCAAATTAAAAATCAGTCAAAACGCTGTTGCAGGACCCCTTTAAGGCAGTCAAGGCCAGCCGCTCGCGCTAGCCTCTGGCATTCGCGGTTAGTCCATGCTAAGGTGGAGACGAAGTATAGTCCCATACGCCGGTATGTCTGTTGGAAAGTGCGGCGAGATCTTTCAGTGAAGACTCCAGGGCCGGCTTGCTAGATACACCGTCTTCAGCAGCTGAGACTGGGTGCAACAGAAAGCACTGCAAAGCTGTGGGCTGCGCGAGCTGTCTAGGTCGAGCCAAGCGCGCAGCTCGCACATACGGCACCGTCCCAGTTCCACCGCTCTCGCAGCATCGGTGCGTCTGGCTCAGGCACGTATGGAGCACCGTTGCTGGACTGGAGTAGCTCTGCTATGGCCGGGACGCACGAGGTGGGGCGCACAGTGAGCGTGGCGCCTGGCAGCTTCTCACCGCCTGCGAGTCTCTAGTTCTGTAAAGTCACTGGATCCTGGGAAAGTAGCGCCATTGCCTTCCCTACCTGCTAGCCGGACACCAACGGATACTAACATACAGACGACCCAAACCTCGCAAGGCGATTGGCTAATCGGTCTACGTTGCCATGGGAATCGCCATCTTGGTCCATTTAAATCTTCGAAGCTTCCAGGGGGTCGTTCTAAACCAGTCGCGCCAAGATCACCATGGAGCATCATCGTACTGGAAGCGTTCCTCGCCAATTTAAGAGTCTTTGGCACTTTGTATGCGATCAACTTATTAATCATGCCCATCTCCATGGATCTCTTACAATTATATTGTTCTTCTTGCGTATTTCAAGACAGTAAACTTATTTTTCAGTGCCTCCAAGCACCGACACAGCATCTGGTGGTGGTACGAAGGTGTACGCTTGTTTCGCCGGTGTGTGGTTAGCAAAATCTTGGTATACAAAAAACGACTCCATAAAGCTACCCGTCACCAGCGAATCTAGATCGGCTCACCAAGAACGGAGGGGTCAAGGAGAAATTGCTCATTTCGCGGACCAAGATGGCGACCACACGGGGAGCTTGGCGTTACTTTCCCAGGATCCAGTGACTTTAGTTCTAGCAAGCCGGCCCAGAAGTCAACCCAACTGTCATTGTTGGTAAAAGGCGGCCCGTGTCAGTCGTTTGCAAAGCGACGTAGATGGAAACAAATTGCCGAGGCGTTTTTTCGCGGCCTCGGAGATGCAATAGCGAGGCGACGTTAAAAAAAGATACGTTTAAACTACGACAGTAGCGCGCGTCGCGAGCGGACGCGCGCGTTCGATGGATGTGCTGTATTTACTCTGTTGGTAAGCGCTTCGGGACCGATCTGTTACGATTGCAACTCGATACTGACGCGACACTCGGCATAGGAAGGTTGGACTGGCATTGCACGTAGCTCCCACGAACTGTTATAGCTCGACAGTGACGTGCAGTCGTGTTAGAATAAAAATGGCATACTAATAACAAGGTTTACATACCGTATTACGAAGGTAATCCATACGGCGTTTATTCGAGCTCTAAATCACACAAAACAAGAAGATATAATCGACGAAAGTCTCTTTTCAACGACAGTGTTCGTCAACACTGCCTCGGAAAACAAGGAAATGACAAGGGAAGAGATTGACCTCACCTCTTAATCTAAAATTGAGGTCAGCGATCAAACTATAATACGGGAGGGTCCACAAGGGTCGCGCGGGCATATTTCATTCAGCACGCCAGCCGGTCGTGGACAGACGGTCTTGGCCAAGTACCGTTGAAGCAACGGAGTCGGAGTAGCTGCTAGGCCTATCGTCAGTGGATTCGTCGCCGTTTTAGCTATTCTCGGGTGTTTGTGGATCCAGCGTTCTTGCTCGTCGTGGTCTGTTTCAAGTACTTTTTTTGCTGCTTGAAGTCAGGACGCGCGAGAAGAACACGTAAACAAATAAACGTTCGTTGGTCGTCGCGACGCATCGCGACGTAACAGCGACGCTGGCGACGCTGTCGGCCCTACTGTGCCTAGGCTACTGCGCTTGCGCAGTAGTTGCTTCGTTTACCACACGATAGACGGCGCTTGGCTCTCAGCATTATCAAATTTGGCAAATTTCGTCACATCTCTAATTATGCTACAAAATGTGGATCTGAATATTATTTAACAAAACTTTTAGGAAACGCTCTCCGGCTATTTATTGTTTACGATCGCGGTGCTGGTGAGGTACACTCTTAAAAAAAAAGGAGTCCAAAGGGAGTCGCTGCCTCCATGACTCCCTTTGACACTTCACGACTCTCTTAGAGAGTCGATGATTCGTGTGACTCTGTTTTGACTCTTCCACTTCTCAACGGGAGTCAGCAGCATTTGGCGCATAGTATTCGTTTTCTAATTTATTTTCCAGGTATTCAATGGCTAATAAATATTGTGAATAGGTCGCTCCACAATGTAGCCATCAACACGTACACACCCAACTAACGCTACCCAATTTTTATGTTTATTTCTAAAATTGATCACTTACATTTAGCGATTAGTGGGCGATTATAAATACTAAGAGTAAAACACGAAAAGACTAGTAAATATTATAGCATTGCATAAAAACCACATGTCACAAAAAAAAAAAACCCACAAGATATTAGATCAGTAATACCTTTGCAAGACAAGACACTTTCAACGGGTAGTTTTGGTTTGGCCGGGTTCTGGATCAGTCGTCTGCTATCGTCTCCACGCAACCATTGCTCACGTCGTCGTCGTGAATTGCTCCACACTTGCGTGCTATGCAGTAATTACCATTTTCTTCTGATGGCTACTTATCGGACACAACTAATAACGAAAGAATTAAGATTTTGGTGGCACAGGGGTGTGCGAAAAGCCGCCCCGACGAAGTCAAGTGAACGCAGGTCGACGTACGCCGAACGCCTCGCAAGATCAATGCGTGCATTTGTTTGTAAGCTGGAGAACAGCCGACTAGTACTCAAATTTTATAAAACCATTTCGTCGCCGTTCGCTATCTTCAATGAGGCTAACGCGGTACGTGACGACCCTCGCTGTCCGAGAAGCCGTTCAGGCGCAAACATGCATCTCTTACTACGGCGCTGTGACGAAATTGACCAAGGGAACGAGGGTGTTACAGAAGTGCAGTACTATTAGTCTAAATGGTTGTTCTAGAGGTTGCGAACTAATGCACGCACACTGTAAACACTTGACGTCAATTTTACGTGTCTTTCCCTCATCAAAAAAGACGGGCACGCTCATCATTTCAAAATACGAGGATGCCCTCATTATTTATTTGGCGCGAGAGCCGAGCCTTCCAGAAAAGCCGAAATCCCAGGAGTGCAAGCTTGCGCAGATGGCGAGGAGCTGGATGCACCGCCGCGCAGCGCGCAGCCGCGCAGCTCTCTCTCGTCCCTCCTCTCTCGCAGAATGGCGGTGTTGTTGGTGCGTTGTTGCAACACCTCGTTGTTGCCGTCTGCTCTTTCCCATCTCTGTTGTTTTGCTCCGTGTCGTGCTGGTCGTTCTCTGGTCGTGCGCCGTATCGCGCAGCCGCAGACAGAGGTTGTCACAGCTATCGCTCTCGGGCGTTCGTCGAACTCGCCTCGGTGGCTGTTGACATCGTGGTCAGCGTAGTGTTCTGTGATGCATCAGGGCCTCATCAGCTCTCATCGACGACTAAATCGCCCACTTCAAGGTATGCGATGTGACTTTATCCTTGCAATGTCTTGCTTACGTATTGAAATCGAATATTTCTCCATGTTCGCGGTTCGAGTGCTTTCGGTTGAAGACGGAAACCCCATGCACGCGTGGTAGCGCTCGAGCGTGTTCGAAATCCGCGGTCTGAGAACACGGGCGTCCACCGACACATCGTGATTTTTGTGTTTCTTTTTCAGCACGTTATGTTTCCGTTATATTATGCACGTGTTTATTTATCCGTGCTGCAGCGGCGGCGTCTTTACCCAGAGCCCTGCGCCTTATCTCTGAGGAGAACTCGTGAGTGCGAGCTTTTATGGAAGCTTAGTTTCTGTGTTTGTTTTTGCAACAACATTCATGCAGCCAAACAACATAAGCGAGTGGCTAACATTGTTTGTGACGATGCAATGTCATTGAACGACGTTTTAGCTGCTTCGAAAACGGAAGTTTCCAGTGCACTTGATTCACGAGTCTCCAAGAGGTTCACAAATCGCATATTGTCCGCCCTCGTAATTTGACGGGAAATTTCTCAAGCAGTTGGGAGGGTTAATTATTCTAAACATCCACTCTGCAGCTCGCTGCTGGCTCTGACTTTATATTTAACAGTGTGCTTATCTTTTTTATATCGTATTATCCGGGCTATAGTTCGCGGTCTATACATGTTTAAAAGTTAAAATTTTAGGCTGTGCGGACTATCTACGCGTGCGGACTATACACGAAATTTGTTTTTCAAGATCGTTCATTATGAGGAGATGTGACGGATTTTGTTTGTGAAAAAGTATGTTAACGATGATTTGTGTATAATACGCGCTTCTTTGTGAGCTAAGAAAGCAGACATTTGTTAAGGTGTGCCTTCTATAAGAAGATTTTCGTGTCGACTAAGCACCAGGTGCCGACTATGCACGGCACGCGGACTATGCACCGGGTGCGGACTATCTAAGTATCTAAGCAAGAACTCTTACTTTCGACCCCAAATTTGCCCCTGCGGACTATACACCGGGTTCGGACTATAGCCCGGAAAATACGGTACATATATTTTTGGTTTTTGCATGTCCTATATTCCCAGGTAGCACCAAAACATTATAATAATGTTATTTTTTTGTTTGGCCCGACGTTTGAAAAATGTCCTTAATGTCATTTTATTTAATGTTTTCACAACGTTTATGTGTACGTTAGATTAATGTTTTTCCAAACGTTATTTTAACACGCAGGAAACGTTCCTACAACATAAATTTAATGTTTGCAAAACATTAAACTAACATTAAAGGAAACATTATATTAACACATTAAAACTTTGGTTTGGGCTAGTTGGTCCATGGTAGGTATAAGGTTTAAAAGCGCAAACAGACAGGGACAATAGAAAATAACACAAACGACAGGGACAAGGCGCTACTCTCAACTGATTTATTGCAAGATCGGTGAACGCGTATATAGACAACTCATCTACCATTCACATTTCGAACAACGCCAACAGCCAATAAAACACTTTACAGGCACCCATCTAGATACGTCACTTCTTTATCTAGTAGGCTAACAACGTCACCTTGCTGGGAGATGCCACCATTCCAGCAGAGGTGAAAGACATCCTGGAGAAAGGTCCCAAACACAGCTTCGAGCCTTCCTCTACTCGACATGAGCTCCTAGCCATGGTTCACAAGGTTGCTGATCGGGTCAACGAACAAGACCGAGAGAGAGCCATTGGGGATGGTGTGGACTGCTTGAGAGGCACTACAAGTCATATGTCTAAGGCGAAGCCCCTTTTGGAAAAATCGTGAGTGTTTTGAAACAAAGAGAATTAGCACTTGTGGAAGCCGATAAGGAAGGTGGGTTCGTTGTGATGCCAGAAGGGATGTTTCAAGAAAAGGCATTAGTAGCCATTAAAAAGAATTTTAAGGCAGTAAAGTTTTTACCGAAGAGACAGAAAACTGCGGCACTGAAGATGCTGAAAGACTTAAACTTGGACGGGCTGAGTAAGGCAGCCAACAAAGCCGAGAGTGGGTTTTTGGAGGTGTTTTTCACTGGAAAAACACATAAGCCCGACTGCCCCTTGAGAGCCATTGTATCTGAGAGATCCACCTGGCAGGCACAAGTGAGCAGATACCTACAGCGTCACCTTAACACTCTTGCAGTAGATGATCCCTTTTTGATACGAAGCTCAGATGAAGTCGTCCAAGAATTAAAGAGAGGGATACAGAATGCAGTCACGGCTTTTTCAGTTGATGTTGAAGACTTGTACTATTCTGTTCCGCACGAAGGTTTAATGAACGCTGTGAGGAACAGGATAACTGAATCGGGGAGGTGGTGTTTCAAAATTCTGCAGGTATCAGTAGTGAACATTTTTTAGAGCTTTTAGAATTTTATCTGGGTTCTACTGCCGTTAGCATCAATGGACAGTTTTATATACAAAAATCTGGTGTTTGTATTGGTTCGTCCGTTGCCCCAATTTTATGTGACATTTTTTTAGCCTCGTTGGACAAGCGGATCTCTGAAGGTCTCGCACAATTACATATAGTAAAGACGTTTAGATATGTTGATGATTTTCTTGTAATTTTAAATACTGATGTTAATTTGGATGAAGTTGTTGCGAAAGTTGTCGCAGCCTTCACAGAGGCGTCAGGAGGTCTGAAGTTCACTTGGGAGATGCCAGATGACAAGCGCATCCAGTTCTTAGATCTTCTGATACATTTTTCTGGAGACCATTTTTGTTGGATGTACAAACCGCGGTCAAAGAAGAGCCTAGTGTCGTTTGACAGTGCTCAGTCTAAGCTCATTAAGCGGGGAATCGCTGTAACCTGCCTCCAGGCAGCATTCGCAAAAAGTTGCAATCACCAAATGTCGACTAGCTTTGATATGCAGATAGAAAGGCTACGGAATGCAGGGTTCCCTTCGTGGCTGATTTCTAGTGTCTGTGAAAGCCTGCTTCAAAAAATCAAACAAAAGAATCACCAGAATGGTAGTATCACAAAAAAAGATAAAAAAAGAGTGCATGTCATTCCGTACATGCACAAAGTTTCACACAACATAAAAAAGATTGCCGGCAGATACAATGTTAACATTGTTTTTTCTGCGCCCTGCAAACTGGCAAAGATTTGTCCGATAATGACTAGGAAAAAGAAAGTTCTGTGCTCCAAGAAGCATGTAAGCCAATATACTGACTGTGTCACTAACGTCATCTACGAAATACCGCTTAGTTGCGGGAAAGTTTATATAGGACAAACAGGACGCTGTTTCAATGAGAGGGCCAGAGAACACAAACTAGCTGTACGCAACAATTCGGGGGTCACCTGTCTGAGCATTGTAAGCGTTGTGGCTGTGAACCACTTTTAGAGTCAACGACGTTCTTGAAAAAAGCGAAAGAAAAAACAGAACGCGAGATTATAGAAGCCTACTTCATTAAAAAGAATGACATGTGCATCAGCGCGCCATCTGTTAGCCTACTAGATAAAGAAGTGACGTATCTAGATGGGTGCCTGTAAAGTGTTTTATTGGCTGTTGGCGTTGTTCGAAATGTGAATGGTAGATGAGTTGTCTATATAAGCGTTCACCGATCTTGCAATAAATCAGTTGAGAGTAGCGCCTTGTCCCTGTCGTTTGTGTTATTTTCTATTGTCCCTGTCTGCTTGCGCTTTTAAACCTTATACCTATTATGTTAACATTCGTGAAACACTTTTACAACCGCTATGCAACGTTTGTAAAACATTAAATTCACATCAAAGAAAATGGTACTGCTACACTAGCAGAATATCCACAAAATGTTAGAAAGAACTTTTCAGTTGACGAAGACAAAAATATTGTAAATCAGACGCAACCGCTACCCATGCAGTTACACCTCTGCTGTGAACGAGGCGAACTTCATGGGTAGCAATTGCATCTGATTACAATACTTTTGTCTTCGTCAACTGAAAAGTTCTTTCTAACATTTTGTGGATATTCTGCTAGTGTAGCAGTACCATTTTCTTTGATGTGAATTTAATGTTTTATAAACTAGCGTACCAACAAAACCATAGGTAGTCAAAGCTGGAAGAAAGGTGTTGGAAAGGAACCTCCTTGAAACCCAAAGAGAGGCAGTGTTTCGCTACAGACATGGCTTTTCCAAGGACTGAAAAAGCTAAGACTTGCAGCAAAATATTGCGTCCTGGGTCTTCGAGGAGGTCCTTTTTCGCATACATACATAGCAATGTTTTCCAGAAGATGAACCACCGGAATCTAGTGCACTATATACATAACTGCAGAGAATTGACTGTATGCACCTTTTGAAGAAGCTTGATCGTAGCATGTCCGTTAACTGAGGAAAAGAATGTTTGTGAAAGGCACAATACTGCACACTATTAACAACAACGCTAGAATGCACGATCATTACCAAGCTCCTTTTCATCACAGCACATATTGAGACGAAATTAATTGCAATTTACTACCCTTGCAAAGATGAAATCAGTCAGGTACATGTACTAAAACAGATTTATTGTGGTTTCAAATTAAACCAAAAGAAGCATATTACATACGAGCAAGGATGCTGCTAGACTCAACTGTTAAAATGAGTCACCAATAATTTAAAACAAATCTGTATGTACTACAGCAACAAGCTTGAAACTGACTAGAAGTGGTGACTAGAACAGGTGATTAGGAATGAACAAACAAGAGTATATATTGTGACGGCTTGAAGCTGAGCCATACCTACTTGCCACAATACCTTTATTGGAAGAAGGCATGCCTTGCTTTAACTTTGGAAAAAATTTACATTATAGTTGTCCTTGCGGTGGCCATCTTGATGCCCCTCCATGCTTGTGCTTATAGTTTTCCTCCAGTTGAAGACTTCTTCGGTATCTTCATAGTGAATGCAAGTGCAGCTTGAAATAAAGAGCAGAAGAGGATTCGAAATCAATACACAATAACAACAAATTGTATGTGACATACATGGTTAAAGTGAGCGAGCAACGTGCTTACTAACTAGCCCAGCTCCCCTGCTTTCTACTGTACATGACATATAAAACAAACCTTCCATAAATTGAACCAACGTAAAAATTTGCATTGATATGAATACCCCATACAACAAGTGCTTAAGAAATAAAACTAGCAAATTAGAATTGCACAACTATTCAGTGATATTAAGCACATTAAACTGAGCCAGATCTCCCTTCGTGTATACAGTAGGCTCGCGATAATTCAAACTCGGATATTTAATACTTCTGGTTAAGTCAAACAATTTTCAAAACTTGGGTTGTCCCGCTACTTTTTCAATGTATTCATAAGCCGCTTCACTCGAAGAGCGTTTTCGTGTAATTCATACTTTTTGTTCTCGCGGCACCGTTGAGCGCACTTTTTTCCGAGCACTGGTGCACTGCGGAGAAGCAACACCCGTAAAGCTTGCTTCCGCTGGTGTTGCTTTTCCGCAGTGCACCAGGGCTCGGTAAGAAGCGCGCTCAACAGGGCTAAAGCAGAGCAGAGCCATATATAGACCGTTTTACTGAAAGAGGGCGAGGGAGAAAAGGGGAAAGGGCTACCGGCGCTTTCCTTCTTGCTGGAGCGTTAGAAAGAGTGAAAGTCCCGGATGAGAGGCTTTGCCGGTGTTGGGTGTAGGCATTGCCCAAACTTCGTTCGCGTTTTCTTCTCTGTTTTAAACTCCCAAACTTAATTAGAAGCACGGGCTTGGATGGCGACAGTCCCCCGGTCATCGGGACACCGTTGCTCAGTTATAAGGTGCACGAATAACGACAGAAAGCGTAGAATACTGTTTGAGGACCCATGTAGCTTGTACAGAATCCGGCAAGGTGAGTGCGGCTGCAATGTCTTTGAGCTCCATCGCTTTCCACATGACCCCAGTTTCCGGCGGCAGTGGCTTGCATCCCTAAATCGAAGACTTTTCCCCAATGCCATCCTCTCGACTGTGCTCGGAGCATTTTGTGAATGGAGTGCGCACCGCACTTGACGCTGTACCGTCGATGAACATGGGGTATGCTCGCAAGGTGCGTGCAAGTTTTCTCCTAATAATTGCTACATAAGCTTGTAACTTTTTGGAACTGAATTTATTTTAATATCAATATTCTGAAGTGGTGACAATGACTCGATTTTATTATCTACAGCACTTGGTTGAAGGCTGATTTCCGCCGCTGGGTGTGGCTGGAAATTGTCAAAAAGATAGTTCTATCGGTTTGCCTGAATCGCAATCTCCTGCGCGAAAACAGAGAGCCGTGAACCTATGCTGACCGTCACAACGCGACTAGATTCTTCTCATTTTCAAAATTAGTACATAATGTAGCTGGAAAGAAACCTTCAATTTCTGTTGCTGAAAGTTGAAACATGCTCATGCATCAATGTTTATAAACGTTGAAACATGCTCATGCATCGGTGTTTATAAACGTTTCATTTGAGGATCCCGTGCTGACAAGTGTGTCTTTTGTCGAGAACTGAAAAGAGCAAAGTCGAGATGGGCCGATTGCCGGAGCGAGTAAATCAGTGCTTCAACGATTCAAAATCGATGCACGAGCATGTTTTAACTTTCAGCAACAGAAATTGAAGACAGAAATTGAAGTTTTTTTTCCATCTACATTATGTACTAATTTTGAAAATAAGAAGAATCTAGTCGCATTGTGACAGTCAACATAGGTTCACAGCTCTCTGGTATTGCGCAGGAGATTGCGATTCAGGAAAACCGGTAGAACTAGCTTTTATACGATTTCTAGCCACACCCAGCGGTGGAAATCAGCCTTCAACTATGTGTTGTACCTGATAAAATTGAGTCATTGTCAACACTTCAAAATATCAATATTAAGATAAATTCGGTAACAAAAATTTCCGAGCTGAAACAGCAATTATCACAAGAAAACTTGCACGCACCTTGCAAGCATATCCCATGTTCATTGACAGTACAGCGTTAAGTTTGGTGCGCGCTCCATTCACAAAAGAGTAAAGCTATATGCACTACGCGGAGAGCTCATGCCGCTTGGGTCACCCTTTTCGAACGGCGCGTGTATCACTGGGGAGCTCGTTAACCCCCCCCCCCCGCGTTCATGCTGCTTCGCGGCGACAGTGTGCGGCTGCTAATTACAAAACTTAACCTGTAAACGCCGCATCGCGGCGTCCAGCCGGCAACCCAAACCCCGCTGTCCCTGATCGCACCTCCGGAGAGGGAGTCCCATACCATTTAGTTCTGCGAAGTTTCGTCGACAACATTCGTTTATTTTCAGTGTTTATCGTAAAAAAGAAATGTCGTAAATATTGCCAAATGCCTTGACAAAACAAAATGTTAGAGAAAAAAAAAAAGAGTAGCCCCCCCTCCCGCGGATCAAACCCGCGTCCACTTGCGTATAAAGCAGACACCTTACCACTATGCTATGCCACCGCTTAGAAAACTCGTTAAAACCATTTGTTTTATATGAGTTTCGCATAGTGCGTATAGCCATTTCCGGCCGAAGTGCAGTACGGAGTGCGTATAGCTTTACTCTTCACAAAATGTTCCGAGCACAGTTGAGAGGATGGCGTTGGGGAAGTCTTTTTGGTTTACGGACGCAACCCATTGCCGCCGGAGATCGGGGTCATGTGGAAACAGCTGCACTCACCTTGCCGGATTCCATGGAAGCTACATAGGTCCTCAGACAGTATTCAACGCTTTTTGTGTTTCTTTTGTCACTACTCAATGCGCGTTTTTGTTTTTTCTTCCAACTTTCACAATGAAGTACTGCCTGTGGCGCAACATATACAGGATTTTGTATAAAAAGTCAGTGCCCCAGTCGAAAACTGTATCTTTTGTCACTACTCAATGCGCGTTTTTGTTTTTTCTTCCAACTTTCACAATGAAGTACTGCCTGTGGCGCAACATATACAGGATTTTGTATAAAAGTCAGTGCCCCAGTCGAAAACTGTACTAAGTAACAATAACAATAAGTGGTGTACTAAGTAACAATAATGTCTTGTTTTATTTTGTCATTTTTTTGTTTTGTACTTTGAGCTAAAAGTATGCCTCTGTATATATATTTATTTTGCCTGTACTGTTGTGCATTAGTGCATGTTTGACTGTTGTCAAATGCTAGCTGCCTTCTTGGAGCTGGGGCCTCGTCAAGCTGCACTTGTTGCAGCTTTTTGTCCC